>OX328125.1:5752028-5929528 GCA_946811695.1 Gonocerus acuteangulatus
TACCTGTTTGCCATGTTTGGTCAAACAGAGTCGATTTTTATAAGGAACAAACAGATAGACAAACAGCTGATAGACGATTTTGACCTAGCCAATGACACTCCCCGGATCAAAACCGACCTGTGTGCCTAGGTTGGTCAAAATCGATCAAACGGTGTGAATTTGTATAAGGAACAGACAGACAAACAGCAGATATTTATTGACCTTGATGTTTATCATATGCCACCTCCACTTTATAAACCTTATACTGTAAAGACATATTAAGGGGTAATACTACCCAGTAACTTTTTTTTATGGGCTAAAATTCTCCCTTAAATAATTAAAAATGATATCCAAAAGTGTTTATGTGAAGACAAATTTTTAAATGGGAAATGAATACGATTTTCAGAGTGAAGTCCCGATGCTGGTTGAACGTGATGTTGATAAGAACATAATTTTTTGAGCGAGCTTTGAGAGGTCCCTTTTTAATTGTTAAGGTCCTCCTTCAATACATATCAAAATAAATATAAAAATTTTTGGTCCTCCTTCAATACATATCAAAATTAAAACCCATTTTTTTTTTTTTAATCTTTATTACAAGAAAGTATAACAAAAATAAATTAAATAGGAAAAAATGAATGTTTAAGAATATAAAACTTTCAAGTCGTTTTCTCAAAACCATGTTTTACATATCGGGAGATACTCAGCTGTCTTCAATTTTTAACTGCAGCTTCCTAATGATATTTGCTAGTAAAGTACATAGGATTTTTTGGATTCATTGAATTATAACGATTTTAAACGGAATTTTATCTTTTCATTCAAGATTAAAAATAGCTGCCTGCAGACTATCACCATGAAAAAAGAGAATTTTCGTTCATCAGATACAGTGCTGACATTTTTTTTCCAAAGAATTGAAACTTTTTTTTTTTATACTCAACGTCGCATATAAAACGTTTAATGTAAAGAATTGAAGAATATTGATTTATTTGTTATTTATAAATTTAAAAAAATGATTTTGATTTCGTTGGCACAATTTAGTATCCCCTAACCTTGTGTGTTACCCCTTAACCTAATACGAGCCTATTGCGGGCCTGGCAGCCTGAGAGTCCAGGGCAGCTGACGTACCCAATGGCCTGAATGCTTTTTAGCTTTTTTCACATTTCTGTTTCTTTATACGTATATATATATATATTTTTTTTTATTTTTTTTTTAAACGTTTCCTATCATCCAAATTTCCACACCTGAAGTACCCGGAGTAGTCCCCGCTACTATGTAATATTTCCTTTATAATCAGAATCCGATGAAGAATTAAAATCGTTATCAGATTTACAAGACAGTAATTCCAATAATTCTTCATCATTATACATTTTTCTAGACATATTGAAAACAATATATGACAGAGATAAAGAATGTCAGTAAACTGTACAAAACCAGAGAATAGACTGAAGACTAAAACTGCAAGGGATAAGGGCAGGTATAGTCATAAAGTCTGGTAGACAAAGGACAAGGGGTCGTAAAGTGTCCTTACAAGTAAAATAAATGCAGTTCTATGTACTCTAGTGGCAAGGAGAAGTACTAGAACATGTCCCATCAACCAGTAGATGAAGCTAGTGTCAGAACTAATAACAAGGCCACAGTCCTCTAACACTGAAAAGAGCGAAGTGATATATCAGTCTACAGGCGACAGGGATCGGTGCGCTCCAAACTGATATATCAGTCTACAGTCCCGAATTGGTTAATTTTTTTTTTTTTTTTTTTTTTTTTTTTTTTTACGGCGCATGTACATCTAGGTCATTAGCGCCGACATCCAGGGTGCAGCGAGGAATTTTACCAGCGAGCCGTGGGATTCCTGCTGGAGGTTGGGAATCGAACCCACCATCTCCCGCTTATGAATCCAAGGCGCTAGCCATTAGACCACGGGAGACCCCTCTGAATTGGTTAATATATAGAATTATATGGGGAAAGCTTAAAAATAATCGGCCCTGCCATAGAGTTACAATACTTGAGAAAAAATAAAAATAAAAACTTCAATAACATTAATTGGATTTTTGCAGCTTTTGAATGAATGAATGAATGAATGAATGAAAAAAAAAACTTTATTCTGGGACTTCGTCCCATAAGAATAAAAATAAGTACAAAATAAACAATAAATAAATTTAACCTAAAAATATAAATATGAATAAAGAAAAACAAAAGTATAAAAGAACAAAACAAAAAAAGCAACTAATACAAATATTATATGTGAAGCCTTAAATAATAAAATGAAATATAAGTAAATATGTACATTCATTGGAATGGGGCAATGATGATACAATGTTCAGAGGGGGATGGGAATAAAATTAAAGAGTTTAAATAAACAAATAAATATTAAAAAGTTTAATAAATATTAAAGGAATGGGGGCTATAAAAAGATATAAACTAGGAAAATGCATAAACACGAGAAAAAAACAGCAATATAATTTACAAAGGTAATCAGGTCTTCCTGGTGGTGAAATTTTAAGAAGCGTCTTCCTGGGAGGATAGGAGAAAAGCAAATAGGCGGGATTTAAAGACAGGTAAGGAAGGAGAGTGTCGAATGGAAAGAGGGATAGAGTTCCAGAAGGAGGAGGCTCGGGAGATGAAGGAACGGTCGAAGAAGGCTGTTTTATGAGTGGGAGGATAGAGATCGGAGGGACGGGAGCGGGTACCACGGGAATGGACAGCAGATTTAAACTGCAGGAGGTTGTAAATACATACATTTAATACATTTTATCCACATGTCTGACAATTTGCTGTTTACACTATGCTATCTTCGCTATGTCAATTCATTCATTCCATTACAATTTGCTATCGATTTAAATTTGTTAAAAAGTAAAATTATTCTTTATATTTGAATATTCAGTAAAAAGGATTAGAATTTTTTGAAAAAAACTTTAGGATGGCACAGTTCCTGCAGGTAAGATTTTTCAAAAATTAAATTTCGATTCATAGGAACTTTATTTACAATTTATTTTCTAGTTTATATTTTGACTACTCACCCTATTTTGACTGTGAATCTTTTGCACCTATCTTATTCACAAACACGTTTCTCTCTTATTATTTTCTGTATCCTTCTATTTGGAATTTATTTATTTTTTTTAACTTACAGTAGAACCTCTCATATCCAACCATGACGGAACCGGGTCATGGTCGGAACGGCCAAAAGGTCGTATATCAGGAGGAGGAAAAAAAAAAAAACGCCTTTCAAAGTTATAAAAACAGCTATAATGTACAGTACATATAGTAATACAACTTTATTGTACTTGTAAAACTGTTGCTATATATATTTCAAACATTTGCTCTTTTGAATAGATGAACAAAAAAGAATACTTTATTTAAAGAATTCAGTTATGGATTTTTGTTTTAATTTTGTTAATCTTGACTTTGCGGAAGTGTCCCTCCACTTTTTTGCCCATAATACGTCCGGGGTTGCATTTGGATGTTGTTCGATGTGTTTCAGCACTACATCGAATGCTGAATGACTCACTACGTCGTAACAGGTGGCTTTGTCTTCATCCGAGTCAATTTCTTCGTCCACGGCTTTGTTCTGCACAACAACTATGATTTGTTGAGTACGCTTCCAGATCTTTACTGTTTTTTTCCAGTCTTTTACCATAGTCACTCCTACAACCAACTCAGAAGCTAGCTTAATAACAGACTCACCATGGTCTAATCGTTGTAACACATCAATTTTTTGTTGCAGGGAAACACAAACACGTTTACATTTTAGAGTTGCTATTGTCGCACACTTAACCTGTCAAATTAAAGCAGCGCGAATTCCGTAGTCGAAAATAAATATGTAAAGGGGAAAAACAAAAACAGTATTAACGTTAACAAATATAGAACAGTACAAGATTATAGTTAGAGCACATTCCACATTAACAATCACGACAGAACTGACAGTTTGTGACAGAAAAACAAAGCATAGCAAGTCTGAACAAGCTCGCCTACGGAATCACAGATGGCAGACGGTCGGTTATGGGAAGGTTGGATATGAGAGGTTCTACTGTATTGTGCCCCTACCCATGAGGATCATTCGCATTATTATTATTTGGTAACATTTTGAAGTTCTTTTGGAAGCTAATCTGCGAATATTGAATGGCTGGTTTATTGTCTTGTAGAGTTTCCTGTTAAGTTCATGAGAGGTCAATTTTGAGACAACGTTTTGCCTTGAATGATTATATTTTATATATTCATTGGCAAATTGCATTAGTTATGAGATTGGTGTATGTGTTATCACAAACCTCCACAATATCAAGAAACACTCCTAGTGCTATTTTTCTCCTCAGTTGGGCATTTTCAATTTTCTCCACTACAGCCTGCTGTAAAAAATGTATCTATTGCTAAAGTAAAAACATGAGAGGTCATACTATTAATTTTTGTTTCAAAATTATACTAAAATAAGTTCAGAAACTGGTTTTTTTTTTGTTTTTTTTTATTATTATTATTTATTTATTTTTTAAATTTTATTAACAATTTTCAAAATACAAGGTTTTAAAATGACAAAAATCATCAAATTTGGAACACAATGAATGAATTAAATGCTGGATTATTTATAAATATTTAGTGACTAAATGAGATTATCAAAAAATAAGTGTCATCTGCTAACTTTTAACTTTTGACAAATCAAACAATTAAAAAGGAATATCAGTAGTGAAACTGGATGAAGGCATACAACATTTTTTTATGGCATTCTTTGATTAGACACCATTGGCCCCATAAAAAGCATTTAGCCAGATTTTATTGGACATCCAGGGCTTAAATATTATTCCTAATTGAACCTCTTAACAAAACAAATACTGAAGAAGACATTCCATGGAACTTGAAAATTTGTTTAGAACAAGTATCTGGTGGATTAGAAATTAATAAAAAGTATGCTTCAATCTACTATAAAATATCAATAACAATTAAATTTATTTTGATGACATTATTTAGTAACATTAACTAAGTTAAGTTATTGGATATTTTAAAAATTACATGAAAATCATATTTCAGGTTTCAAGCGAAAATAAACTTTCAATTAGAATTTTTGCCCTTAACCCTGGCCAAACAAGCTTGGAATTGCTTGTTTCTGGGCGTAATTCTGACAAAACAAACTTTGCATTCAATTGCTCATTGGTAATTGAGGTTTTCAACAAGTTTAAATGGACAAGACCTAACATTGAGTTCTCGCATATGTTAATGGCTCCTAATACTGCTTATAATCTAGAAACAAATACATTGGTATGTTACTTTTTTTTTCTCTATAATTTAATTAGCCTATTATATTTAAGAACTAAGTTTCAGGCAGCTTGGCGTCCCAATGGTAGTGCTGAGAAGCATCACCTTGCGAGTATTAAAGGGCTCCAGCATCATCTTCTGTCAATGGGGTACACTCCTCGACGGGGCGGGCCGTTGTGGGTGGTCGGCAGCTTTTATTTATTTGGTTTAGTTATTTATTTATCCTTGTGTACTTGTGTTTATTTTAATTTGTTGTTGTGTGAGTGTGTGACGTGATTTGGGACTCTATGGTGGATTTGTTTTATTTATTTTGTATTTGCACCACAGAAAATACCTCCAGAGGAGCTCTGGTCTAGTGGATGAAGTTTTTCAGTTATAATTTCACTCTCTCTTTTAACTAGCGTAGAATTACACGTAACTCTAGATTTAGATATATTTTTATTAGACAAGCCACTATCCTTCTTTCAAAAGATTTATCAATTCTATGATCTTCGTGTATTGTATATTTTGCAAATCACTGTTCTTTTACCTTTATGCTATTTTAATTCCAGGAAAAGGAATTTAATATTATTCAGTCTACTAATGTATGGAATCTTGACTCTGAAAAGCCACTTTTACATGTTTTTCCTGATGGTCTAATTAAAACAGGATCTAATTTTGGCTCTGCTGTTATTGCTGCTAAAACAAGTGGAAAGGATTTCAGTATCAAAGAAGTCGTTTTGGCTGTTCTGGTAAATATTCAATCAATTTTTCTGTAACTGTAATTACCAACTATTGGCTACAGTATAATAGTTAATAGCATTAAAAAAAAAAAGAAAGAAAAAAAAACAAAAAACAAAAAAAAAAAAAACTTGTTTAAAACTTGCTGAGAACAAGACTTACCAAAATAAATTACAATATCTTCATTACATTTTTTATTATTGTTTCAAAATGATATTTAATGGATTTAATTATGTTATTTTTAAGGTACGAGAAAAATTGTAGGGTATCCGTAATTTTTGCCTTATTTTTTAGGTTAAACCAGTTCATTATCTGATGATAAATATTGATACTGTTTTGGAAACATCTGAAGAAGTTAAGTCCCTCCCTCGGGGTTTGTATTTAAATATGACTATATCATATCATGATCAATATGGATATGAATTTTTTGTTCCTCCCAACTCGAAACCCGTTTTTGAATGCAATATTTGCACAAAGGTATGTTTCCATTACTATTTTTAATACACACACACTTATTGTTAAACAAACTTGCAAATAATCAATTTACTCCAGCAAATATACTTTTTTAAGATAGTCCTTATTTATATGAATGTAATTATAGTTTTGAATAGGTGCTATAATATGGAGTAATCATTTTCTTTTTTTTGTCATAAAATATAATTATTCTGAAGATACTTTCAGTAATGTAGAGGTTAATCAAAACATTATGGATATAATATGTAATTGGGGGGGTCTCCCGTAGTCTAGTGGCTAGCGCGCTGGATTCATAAGCGGGAGATGGTGGGTTCGATTCCCACCTCCGGCAGGAATTTTCTCATCTCAAGGCTCGCTGGGAAAATTCCTCGCTGCACCCTGGATGTCGGCGCTAATGACCTAGAAGTAGATGCGCCGTAAAAAAAAAAAAAAAAAAAAAAAAAAATGTAATTTTAGCCAACGGCCATAGCCACTTTAATGCTCGGTTCCCATAGATCACCGGAGTTAAGCAATGTCGGGCGTGGTCAATACAGGTACCACAGGGTGCCAATGGGTGACCGACTACATGCTGTTGGCATTATAAAAGGGTGGCAACCAGTAGATAGCGCGGCGCAAATGGCCAAGTTGTAGATACTCCGTAAAACAAAAATAAAAAAAATAAGTAATTTTATAATTTATTTGAGTTAACTCATTCATATTCTGTATTTTTATTTTTTAGAAATTTATTTTTCAGCTTATTTTTCGCATAAATTAAAAGGATAAGTGCTCACATTGAACTGGAAAGACTTAAGTTACTCATTGATATTGAATAAATAAATGATTAAATTAACATATTTCAAAATAATACTCAAAAATAACTTCTTTATCTACAAAAAAGTCATTAAAACAAATTGATCATTATTTGTTTCTAGTTTCATTGTAAGAGATAAAATAAAATTTAAAAAAAATTAATCTTTATTATGGTTCTCAAGACTACATTATTTAATTTTGTGGAATCTGTAATATGATGTTTTACCATTTACAGACAAAACCTAGTTCTGACTGAAATTTTGAATTTTTCTTATTATTATTAGCTTTCTTTTTTTTTTATTTCGAAATATTTCAATCACCAAATTAAAAAAAAAAAATAATAATAATAATCTGATTGTATGTTTTCTTTAATGTTCCCATTCGGGAACAATGGCCTGTTGAGGGGTCAGAAATGAATAAATCTCATATCATGTTTTTCATTTATTTAAATTCTATAGTCCATTTACACATTATACAGATTTTTGGGATGACTTATGTAAGGTTACCACACTTTTCTGGCCAGGATAGAGCTAATGCTTATTATTTTTATGGAGAAAAGCCACTATCCCTAGTGGGATAAAATGGAAAGGTGATTAAATTTTAGAATCGATGTACCCAAATAGTCAATAAACGATTAAACACCTTATCAAGAATTTTTTCACCTGGGAATGTGTGAGATTGTCTCTTATACATTTATTCTGGTCTGCACACTGTAGTGTGACAGAATTTAATAACATAGTTTTGAAAGCATTAAAAGCCTCTTGCCACACAATAATAAGAAGAGGAAGTTTTGAATGAATAATGCATGCTTAATTTTAGGTTCACATTGAATATTCAGGATCTAATCATAGTATTATCACAAGTTTAGCAAGTGCTGGTAATATAATTTTAAGAATTCATGACACCGTAAGCCAAACAGAAATGGAGGATTACATTAAGATGCCTGTGGACAATTTCATTGTGCCCAACAGAGTAAGTAATTAATTAATACATTTTTTGTTACAGTCTATTTTGAAAGTAATTTTTTAATTGATAATTTCAATACTAATGTTCATAAGTACTTAGTATCGATGTTCTAAGTAACCAATTTTCAAATTTAATCTTTGATAAACATAAAAATACTTTGATGAAAAGGTGAAGAGTATTAAATAATAATACAAATCAAGATGAGGAATAACCCTCCAGAATTCTCATATCATTTTATAATATCAATTCAACCTTTCAGAATACTAGTCCATCTTCAGGAATGTGTGTCCTATCAATAAATACTGTCAAATTTAACAAATCATAATTATAATAAAACGATATGAGAATTCTGAGGGGTTATTCCTCAGAATTCCCTGGTAGGGGGGGGGGGGGTGTTGATTTTTATTATATAAATATACCATTGAAGTTACCAAATACTCTTGTTGAATACAGTAACCTTTTCAATGACCACTACAAAACCTGTCTTCAAAAGCTAATATTTTTATTTCTATTTTACCAATTTTGTTTTTCATTTCGAGTTGATCTCTAGTATATTTATAAAGTCATGCTGGGTTCCCACCGACAGGGAAATGTCAGAGAATTTAATTATGAAAAAATCAGGGAATTCCAAAATTCCATTTTATTTTTATTTTAAGGCGGAAACAAAAAAAAGGGAAAAATTGCTTGCATTGTATGTATATATTTTTCCCAATTCTTCTCCTCTTTCTCTTGCTGTCTCATTTGGAATATTTTGGTCTCTGTAACGCAACATGGTTGCTGGGATGATTATGTGAAGAATCTTAAAAACATGGCCTTTCCCATACTTTTTAAAGCTCTGAACTAGTGATCTGTTGGGTTAAATTCCCAGCATTATCTGACGTACCTGTATTTTTACCACGTATGGTAATATTCTAGTCAATAATTAAATATTTATTTACGACTACCACTTTGGGGTTAATTGCATCAAGTCACTCCGCAAATACAAAAATAAAACTCGACTTAGTTAATTTTTATATTATTCTGATAAATATAATGATATTTGCGAATCAATTAGATTTGAAAATATTCACTTCATAAATGTGTCGTTATGAATCGAAAGTTTAGTTAGCATGCTCAACTTGGTCTTTTAATTTTGCATATTTTTTTTTTTTTGTTTCCTTTAAGTCTTAAGTGAACAATCACCAATTTAGCGGCTTTTAGTTCAGAAATTTTCAAATTAGCGCAAGTGTTGCTGGGATAGTTTTAAACGTCCTTGCTGGATGCCAGGAGGACGTAAAAAATAGAGTGGGGAACCTGGAGTTCCTCTTTTACTGTGAAACCGAAAGCTTCACCATTAGAGCGTTCTATGTTCCTCCCGGGACGCAGAAGGGTGCAGAATGGGTTCTGCACACTTCTGCGTCCCACTCTTCATTTGTTACATTGCTTAGACACTGACCTTCAAGACTCCTACTGCTAATAGGATATGTTTCTAATCCTTTATGCATTACAAAAGGTATTTTGAGTGGTCAATTACTTATATGACTTATCGCATACTTGTTATTAGCCTATGTGAATAACTTGCGTCTTTCATTGTAAGTTTTTTTTTGGGGGGGGGGGGGTAATTCTTATATTTTTTGTAGTTTTGCATTATTAACAGTTGAATAATTTCATAAATACTTAAATTATTTAATTTAAGAGTTTAGTTTTATTTAACTATAAAACAATATTAAATTAATAGTTGGCGTTTGCATGGATAGTTTCTTTGTTCATTGATTGTAATTAAAAGCCATTTCATTGATTTTACTCTTCAAAAATAAATAAATCATTTCGTTTCTGGATTTTTTTTTGTGCTAATATATTTTTTATATAGCATTTCCAAGTCTATTTGAACCTTTTCCAAATCAACTCTGACCGTTTCCAAATCAAATGTCACCCTTTCCAAATCAAATGTCACCCTTTCCAATTCAAATGTAACCCTTTCCAAATCAGTTGAAACCCTTTCCAAAACAAATGTAACGATTTACAACTCAATTGTCACCCTATTTATTTCAATTGTAACCGTTTCCATTTCAATTGTCACCCTTGAATTTTTTTGCAAATTGACCGTAATGGGCAATGGGCGAATTGAGGGCGAATATTGAAAATATTTTAATTTAAAAAAAAAAAAAATCGATCTCGCTAGTGACCTAGGGTAAATGACCCAATAGTTGACACTTTAAGGAGAGGTTATTTTATTTAAAATAAGTTTTCACTTAGTTTTTGTAAAAAATAAATTTTAAATATATCAAATTATTTGTCTGCTCATTCTCTATGAAATGCTCATAAACCAATTTTAGATACATTAAGTATTTCAAGTAAAATAAATCATTAAATGCTGCCTTACTTTGGTCCTAATGTTGACACGTCTGCAGTCGGTCGGTGCCTAAGTTTGACTTTTCTGTTCCTAAGGATGACAGTTAGGGAAAATGAAAATAACTCAACTTTATTCTTTTAACAACAACCAAATTGGATTGAAAATAGCAGGAACTATGGCAAATTTAATGAATTTTAAAGAGATCCTTTTCGAAAAACAAACAATTTGGTACAACAATTATTTTTAACAAAAAATTAGAACTAGGAAGACAAACAAGTATGCCTCCGAATTTTTGGATGTAGAGTCATTGGTTCTGTTAATTAATGTATTTTGTCCAATTACTAGAGGATTGTTAAGTTTACTAGTCATTTGGCTTGTAGATATTGGAAAATCTTGCTATCAACGGAGAAAACAGTTTTTCGTCTATTGCGAGGAACAAGGGACAACTGGATTGGCAGAAAGCACCCTCACCACTTGACAAACATATTTCCCGTGCTGTTTTTCCTTCAACTAGAACTATACAATAATCACCTACTCTTATAACGTCCACTTTGTTTATCACTTGCTTATTACAGCCATTTTCATCTTTCATCCCTTGGTCACTTTTGAACAATCCCTCATCTTCTTTAACTTTTTGTGTAAACTTTGATCTGCATTCTTCTCATATTCGTTATTTGTGGTTTTATCTACCTGACTTGCCTCCATTGTTGACATTGGTGATGGTTTACCTGTTGATTCTACACAGCTCATGTTAGTGACGTCATTCCTTCTTCAGGCTGATTGGTGGAGTCACCATCTCCCTCAGCCATGGAATTTCTCACCTTATTTTTCAGACGAGAAGTATTTAAAAGTTACTTCTTGTAAGGGATTTTTCTTCTTTTTCGTTCAATCGAGCCTTGGGTCTTTCTTTCTTGGCGATTTCAGCTGTGTTTTTTTAATGCAGGACTTGCCATTTGGTTAACGCTCCATTCATGAACTTTCAGCTTCCAACCTTCTTTAAGTGCTCAAAAATCTGATACATCCAAAGGTTGGATGATGTGAGTAGCATTTGGAAGTACCGCCAGTTCCAACCATTGTACCACAAATAGAATAAGAAGTTGTGCAACCATTCCAAATTGCAGAAAACTATTATAAAAAGTTTTCTGTCAACATTAGGAACAGAATGTCAACATTAGGAAAACAGGTTGTCAGCTTATGGTTCCAGTCATAAGAAATTAATAAAATCAGGATACATGAATTTCTAATGAAAATCTCAACTAAATCTTTCAGTCTGCGTCACTGAAAACCGTTTTCCTAAAGTTGACACTAGTGTCAGGAATAGGAGCCATGGTCGTTTATTGTGTTCCCAATGTTGACACTACAATAATCTCAAGATTTTTGTATCTAAAATATGTCAAACCTTTTACAGTCTTCAATTTAAGTATCATCGATTTCATAGAGATCATAAAAAAACAATTTAATGCATGCATTACAAAAAAAAAAAAAAAAAATCGTAAGAAATATTCTTAATCTCTTAGCAAAATCACTAAGTGAAGAGAGCAACAGGAGTTGACTCGAGGATTTTTCATACTAAAATGGCTGCTGATGTTATTAACGGAATTACATAGTTGATCGGGTTAGTCAACATTATTCTTCAACAACTGTTCTTTCTATTGGATACCAACTTATTGAAAAAAAAAAAAAAAAAAAAAAAAAAAAAAAAATCGATCTCGCTAGTGACCTAAATGTCTGTGCGTCGTTAACACGTTAACTGCGGTGCATGCCCCGTATATGCCCTTTAGGTAAAACTGAAGTTGAGCGTCCTCAAAACCGATTTCTTTCAAATTTTGTACAATAACGTATTTTGATGCACAAACACGAATCCGTTAAAAAAAAAAAAGTTCGCTTTCAACTAGGAAAGAAGTTATTAAGCACTAACGTTTTCCTAGTTGAAAGCGAACTTTTTTAGGATTTTCCTCCCAAGGAAAGTAGCTATTGAGGTTGCACTCATGACGGAATTTTTGAAAAATTTCTTCAAATCTTTATCGATCCTACCCAGTATACACCGAAAATGACCCCCGTTAAAATTTATATATATCTATATATATATATATATATATATATATATATATATATATATATATATATATATATATATATATATATTATTTATTCTTATAGATGACCCAAAATATCAAAATTCTTTTTTATCCTAGGAGGCATAGGGTCATTAAAGCAGTCTTCCTCCTGAAGAGGTGCGAAGAAAAGATGCACGAAACATGTCGGGCCCAATAAATAAAGTGGTGTAATAAAGGAAGACTGCTTTAATGACCCTATGCCTCCTAGGATAAAAAAGAATATATATATATATATATATATATATATATATATATATATATATATATATATATATCATGATGATTAGATAGTTAGCCGTCGAGGTGATAAGTAAAGATGGAATGGTTGGGATTCGGCTAAATAAACCTCAATATGATTTTTGTTTTAAAAAAATCTATATTTCGGACGTTTCGGCTACTCATTGGTAGCCTTCGTCAGCTAAAATGACAAAAAAGAAATTAATACAGAAACAAACAAGAAAAATTTATAATTGTGATAGGTAACAGAACTATAGATACAATTTAACTTATAACTGAACATATCGTCTTAAATTCTTAGAATGAGTAGAATGAAAAAGAAAATAGGTACAGTAATTGATTTTAATAGTAATTAGTAACATTAATTGATTTTACAAAGAAATAAGAAAACTATATACCAATGACAAATATAGTAGCTAATAGTAACATTAATTAATTTTACAAAGAAATAAGATACTACATACCAATGGAAATGCCGAGCGGCAGAGGAAGACCAAGGTTGGCAATTAAGTAACCATTGTGAAAGTGTCTAAGGAAAAAAGGAATCTGCAAGGGGTATATGTAACTGGAAACAGCAAGAGGTGGGGGAAACGGGCGGTAAGGATCAAACAGATGTTTATGACATTTTATGACAGGAAAGGAGAAAAAGGTGTTAATGGAAGGATACCCAAGGGGCAAGGTAAAAATCTAGGTAGGTGGTCGGGAGAGTATTTGGAAAATATTAGCGTACATAGGAGAAATGCCTTGTTGGTCAGTTTTGTAATTTATATTGTTTTTGTTTAAGTTTATGTGTACACATTCCGAGATCTGTAGTCTTTTCTTGTTTCGTTGTGTAGAAAGAATTTTCGTGTCGTCGAAGTTAAAAGTGTGTTTTTGTGTAATGGCGTGTTTTGCAAGTGCAGATTTATCTATTTCTTTATTAGTGATGGTTCGTTTATGTTGTGTAAGACGTGAGTGAATGTCATTTATGGTTTCTCCTATGTATACACCATTACAGGAAGGGGTTTGGCAAGGGACTTGGTAAACACATCGGGTGGTATGTTCAAAAGGGATGGGATCTTTGAGTTTGGTGTAGAGGGTTTTGAGTTTGTTGGTAGTTTTCAATCCAAAATTTAGGGAAGGGTAGGATTTTTTAATTGTCTTTGTAAGTTTATCAGTCAGTCCAGGTGTAAATGGTAGAGATCGGAAAATTTGGGAACTGGGAGTTAGGGAAGAATTGGGAGAGATAGTGTTGGAAAGTTGGGATTTTACTTTTTTAACACGGGATTTTATGAGGTTGGGGGGAAATTGGTTGCGTGCCAATATATCTGAGGCGATATTAATATTTTTATTGTGGAAGGAAGCATGGGATAGGGAGAGGACTCGGCGAAGGAGATTTCTGGCTACATTAATCTTGAGGTGGTAAGGATGGGATGAATGAAAATTAAGTAACCGTCCCGAGTATGTGGGTTTTGTGTACCAGTCAGTAATAATAGTACCGTCAGTCTGTCTAATTAGTAAGATGTCCAAGTATGGGAGCTGTCTGTCCTGTTCTATTTAGACGGTGAATTGAAGCCTAGGGTAAAAGGAATTGAAACAGGTAAGTATGTCTGTTAGTGTGTTAGGGTTTATCATCAGCAAAAGATCATCTACGTATATTTGCAGATGAATGAGATGTCATGGGGAAACTGTGGGACGAGGGAGTTGAGAAGATCGTTGAGAAGGATTGAGGATAAATCGGGTGCAAGACAATTGCCCATCACAGGTCTTTGTAAAAATCAGTGGAAAGGTGGGAGTGGCTGGGAGAGGGAATTTGCAAAAAATTGGTGATGCTGTTAACTACTTTAGAGCGGGTACAACGAAAAAATGACCAACTTATTCAACGACACCAATACATATTTACCCATTCCTAAGGACATTACGAAAATACAAGAACGAAAATTCAACGAACACATTCACAAACTTTTTAACTCTAACGAAATCGACAAATCCACTAAGTTCTTCTTAATTTCCCACAATTCCCTCCCACCGCGAGCCTATGGCCTCCCCAAAATCCACAAACCTGGAAATCCCCTTCGTCCCATCATTGCCAATATAGATTCTCCCTCTTCCAGCCTTAGTAAATTCCTTCTTCCCTCATTACAAATACTTAGCCATAATAATCCCTATGATATAACTAATTCCTTTGACCTTATTTCTAAATTATCCAACCTAACCATTCCCCACGGCCACATTTTAGTTTCTATTGATGCCACATCCTTATTCACTAACGTCCCATTAGCCAAAACGCTAGAAATAATCGAAAACCATTGGCCCACCCTACAACTCCATAGCCCTCTATCCTTTGATTTGTTTATAGAAAGTCTAAAACTGTGTGTTAACAGCGGTTTTTTTAAATATGATGGGAAATTCTATAAACAAATTGAAGGTCTAGCCATGGGCAATTGTCTTGCACCCGATTTATCCTCAATCCTTCTCAACGATCTTCTCAACTCCCTCGTCTCACAGTTTCCCCATGACATCTCATTCATCTGCAAATACGTAGATGATCTTTTGCTGATGATAAACCCTAACACACTAACAGACATACTTACCTGTTTCAATTCCTTTTACCCTAGGCTTCAATTCACCGTCTAAATAGAACAGGACAGACAGCTCCCATACTTGGACATCTTACTAATTAGACAGACTGACGGTACTATTATTACTGACTGGTGCACAAAACCCACATACTCGGGACGGTTACTTAATTTTCATTCATCCCATCCTTACCCCCTCAAGATTAATGTAGCCAGAAATCTCCTTCGCCGAGTCCTCTCCCTATCCCATGCTTCCTTCCACAATAAAAATATTAATATCGCCTCAGATATATTGGCACGCAACCAATTTCCCCCCAACCTCATAAAATCCCTTGTTAAAAAAGTAAAATCCCAACTTTCCAACACTATCTCTCCCAATTCTTCCCTAACTCCCAGTTCCCAAATGTTCCGATCTCTACCATTTACACCTGGACTGACTGATAAACTTACAAAGACAATTAAAAAATCCTACCCTTCCCTAAATTTTGGATTGAAAACTACCAACAAACTCAAAACCCTCTACACCAAACTCAAAGATCCCATCCCTTTTGAACATACCACCCGATGTGTTTACCAAGTCCCTTGCCAAACCCCTTCCTGTAATGGTGTATACATAGGAGAAACCATAAATGACATTCACTCACGTCTTACACAACATAAACGAACCATCACTAATAAAGAAATAGATAAATCTGCACTTGCAAAACACGCCATTACACAAAAACACACTTTTAACTTCGACGACACGAAAATTCTTTCTACACAACGAAACAAAAAAAGACTACAGATCTCGGAATGTGTACACATAAACTTAAACAAAAACAATATAAATTACAAAACTGACCAACAAGGCATTTCTCCTATGTACGCTAATATTTTCCAAATACTCTCCCGACCACCTACCTAGATTTTTACCTTGCCCCTTGGGTATCCTTCCATTAACACCTTTTTCTCCTTTCCTGTCATAAAATGTCATAAACATCTGTTTGATCCTTACCGCCCGTTTCCCCCACCTCTTGCTGTTTCCAGTTACTTATACCCCTTGCAGATTCCTTTTTTCCTTAGACACTTTCACAATGGTTACTTAATTGCCAACCTTGGTCTTCCTCTGCCTCTCGGCATTTCCATTGGTATGTAGTATCTTATTTCTTTGTAAAATTAATTAATGTTACTATTAGCTACTATATTTGTCATTGGTATATAGTTTTCTTATTTCTTTGTAAAATCAATTAATGTTACTAATTACTATTAAAATCAATTACTGTACCTATTTTCTTTTTCATTCTACTCATTCTAAGAATTTAAGACGATATGTTCTGTTATAAGTTAAATTGTATCTGTAGTTCTGTTACCTATCACAATTATAAATTTTTCTTGTTTGTTTCTGTATTAATTTCTTTTTTGTCATTTTAGCTGACGAAGGCTACCAATGAGTAGCCGAAACGTCCGAAATATAGATTTTTTTAAAACAAAAATCATATTGAGGTTTATTTAGCCGAATCCCAACCATTCCATCTTTACTTATATATATATATATATATATATGTCTGTTAACACGATAGCGGCCAGAGTTTTTGTTTTTTCGTCACGAAACTTGGTATATAGCATTCAATTAGCAAACGATTGAACAAGTTCGTTAACCACGAAAATCGGTCCACCGGAAGGGGGGGTTTACCCCGAACCCAAAACACTAATTTGACCGTGTCAGCCGTAATATTTGTTATATTTCAACGAAAGTTGGTATTCGTAGTGGTAATATTGAGAGAAAAGTGAGATAAAAATGAACTAAATCGGTTCATAAGGAGGCGGGGTTTACTCCGGACCCACAATACCAATTCGCCACTACCAGCCGTGATTTTTAGCGCGGTTCCTCCCTCCCCCATAGGGAGGAAACCCGCTTATAAGGTTGATACAATGAAACAATCCGGAAGTGCCGACTAGAAAATTTTGCGTTTCAGAACCCCTAGAGACCGAAAATAACGGTGGTTCAAATTTGTATATATATATATATATATATATATATATATATATATATACATATATATATATATATATACATATATATATATGTACATATTTATATATATATATATTTGTCTGTTCGCTCATTTCTGGCTTCCCTAATGGTCCGATTGTGATGAAATTTGGTACAAAAATCCGTCTTCCAATTTGAAAGGTCAAGTTCGTTAACCAGCAAAATCCGCCCACTGGAAGATGGCGTTTGGGGCGAAATTCGCGCAAAAAAAATCGTAACGCTTACGTTTTTGAGTTCATAAGCTTGTAAGTACTCGTTTTATATGCTTCTTGTGCTAGGAAAACGAATGAAATCATTTTCAAGGCGATAGCTTTAACCGTTTTCGAGAAAATTGGAAAAATAGTTTTTGAATACCGTTTTTGGTTTGGGTACTTAAAATCATGGGATTCAGTTGAAACATTTTCTGCATGTTCTACTTTCATTAAAACTAATATGTTGAAATTTTTGTTACGTTTGGAGTGAAGGAAGGGTTAGAATAAAATATTTTATTAACAGACATACAAAATTTTGGTAACTTTGTATACTTTCCTTAATATTTCGAAAAAGGTTGAGAATCTTGCGAAACGTAAGATTACCATTAGAAAGCTTACTAAATGCTCTACAAAAATGGTTCTAATGAAAGTTTTGATTAGGCGATGTCAATCGGATAAATAAGTGCTTAAACCTTTAATGTAATTGATTTCGCTTATTCGAACTGTTCTTTTTGTCTTTGATTTTGGTACTTAGAATTATGGGATTCAGTTGAAACATTTTCTGCATGTTCAAATTTCATCAACACTAATATGTTGAAATTTTGGTTATGTTTGGAGTAAAGAAAGGGTTAGAATAAAATATTTTATTAACAGACAAGAAAAGTTTTGGTAACTTTGTATACTTTCGTTAGTATCTCGAAAACCGTTGACAATCTTGAGAAGCAGAAGGTTACCATTCGAAAGCTTACTAAATGCTCTACAAAAAAGGTTCTAAAGAAAGTTTTAATTAGGCGATTTCAATCGGAGAAATAAGTGCTTAAAACTTTAAAGTAATTGATTTCGTTTATTCGAACGGTTCTTTTTGTCTGTTTTATTCCTTGTTATTTTTAAATTGCTTATAGTCGGATAATGTATTTGACAATAAAACAGATTAAGTAAAATAAGAAGATCAATTTGTTGTTAAAAATGTAGCGTTCAAAGAGAGAGATCCCAAGGCTTTCCAAATGCCTCTGTGCGGAGGCCTTTCTGCCCGACTTATGGGATAGCTGACCCATACAGGTAAGATTGTAAATCAAGACCTTTCAAGACTGGTTTGTTTGAGATTTCATTTGGAGAGGTGTTTCGCTATTGATCTAAACAAAGTAATAACTGTTTCTATTCTATGCCTTCATAAACACTAAAGATAAGAACGGAACCGCGCTAAGATGACGCAGTTCCTGCGAATCGGACTTTTTGGTATATTTCGACGAAACTCGGTAGTCGTAGTGGTAATCTACAGGTAAATATGTGTTGTAAAAATAAACTAAATCGGTTAATTAGGAGGGGGGCTTTACTCCCGACCCAAATTACTAATATACTCATACCGGTCGTAATTTCTGCTGTATTGTAACGAAACGTCATGGGTAACTCATGGGAAAAAAGTGTTGTAAAAATGAGCTAAATCGGTCAATCAGAAAGGGGGGTTTACTTTTTAATATATTTCAATAGAATAGCCCGCCTGACGTAGGTTCGCAAGGCCGCCGCAAGGAGCGCTATCTCCCACTAGAGGGACTGTATCCTGTTCCTGCGACAGATCAAAAGACGAAAATATGAAGTATTTAGTATTTATTAAGTAGTGTAGTAGGTACCATGTGTAAACATAACTCTGGAAGCAAATTAATAATTGAACAGTTACTCATTACAAAATTAAAAGAGAACTATTCATGTTTTTATTTTATTTATGTAGGATATTTTAAGCAAATCGTTCTGGACATCAGTCTACACAACCCACATTCTAAGGAAACTTTTTTTTTACGGATTCGTGTTTAGTGCATCAAAATACGTTATTGTACAAAATTTGAAAGAAATCGGTTTTGAGGACGCTCAACTTCAGTTTTACCTAAAGGGTATATAAGGGGCATGCACCGTAGTTAACGTGTTAACGACGCACAGACATTTAGGTCACTAGCGAGATCGATTTTTTTTTTTTTTTAATAAAAATATTTTCATGATTTATCCCGTTGAGTTTTGAGGCCTTCAATTCGCCCATTCCCCATTACGGTCAATTTGCAAAAAATTTCAATGGTGACAATTGAAATGGAAACGGTTACAATTAAAATAAAAAGGGTGACAATTGAGTTGTAAAGCGTTACATTTGTTTTGGAAAGGGTTACATTTGAATTGGAAAGGGTTACATTTGAATTGGAAAGGGTGACATTTGATTTGGAAAAGGTTACAGTTGACTTGGAAAAGGTTCAAATAGACTTGGAAATTCTCTCTCTCTCTCTCTCTCTCTCTCTCTCTCTCTCTCTCTCTATATATATATATATATATATATATATATATATATATATATGAAGCACATTTTTTTAAACGGTTCAAACTGTCTTATTTATATAGGCCTCCCATTGTAAGAAATCAGGGAATATAAACATGTTAGAACCAACAGGGAATTTTGTACATTAAAGGGTTAAAAAAAATTCAAGTCAATTATTTTTTTTAAATAGGAGAAAAAACACGTAAAAAAAAAAATATATATCTTATTAGGTGAGGATGGATTTGGCTATAGGAGATGGATGGGACCAAACAAAGAGTGAACCCTGTTTTCTCCCAAACATTTTTTTTTTTTTTTTCTCCCAAACATTTTCTCCAAACATTTTTTCCCAAACATTTTTCCAAATATTTTTCTCTTTTCTTCCAAACCACACACTAAAAACACATATTATCTGTCTAGTAAAATCTTACCTGCAAGTTATCCACAGCAGTTAGTAATCTTAAACAAACTGAAAAATACTGGGTTTGTTGTACTGTACACACTAACACCAATCCCTCGATTACTGTCAATTATCACTATTTGGGAGGTCAGGGAATTCTATTTCCAAAACTCGGTGGGAACCCAGATATGATATTGCTGATTCTCATTATCCTGAATGTAATAATACTCTTTTCAAATATTATAAAATTTTTAAATTGTATTAACCTATGTTAGCCAAATAATATAGTTTACTAGATTTGTGGTTATCATCTTTGTTATTACATTTATTTTGTTCGCTTTTAGTTATATTTGACTGTTGGAGAAATTGTCTGTTACTGGACTCCTTTGATTTCACAAAATGGTGTATGGTCTACTGAAAACAACATAATGAATATTACCAATGATGGTGTAGCCATTGCAGAAAGAACTGGACCAACATCTATCTCTTATTCTATATCCTACCCTGACCCAATGATTCTGGCTTCATTGAGTGTTGAAATATTACCACTATTAACAGTATGTAGCTTAATGCTTGATTATGTCTATATGAGGGATAACAACTACATTAAGTATTCAGAGACATAAATTGGAATTAGACATTATATATCTCCTTAACTATATAACAAATTGAGAAAAAAAAATGTTTCTTAATACTTTTTTCCTTATAAAGACATTTTACCACAAGGATCACTAATTTATTTCATTGAAATATTTTTTTAAAATTTGAAATGTTATTTACATTATTTTCTACAAACACTGACATATAAAAGTTGACGAAAAACTTATTTATGTATGTGTGTATATATATGAAGGGTACAGGGAAAAAACAAGAATAGTCCATAATTCTCCGTTTTTTTGGTTATTAGCGCATTTTGTTGATATTGACGAGTACTATGAGATGGTAACACTGACATAGCCATAAAAAAAAGGTATTCCAATGAAAATCAAAGTTGAAAAATCAGCCTTCAGGGAAGAAACAAGAATAGTCCAAGCATTACAGGGAAGAAACAAGAAGAGTCACATATGTAACCTTGTCTATTTTACCTTCCGGTGAGTTTCACAGGTGGTTTACAATCTTTTTTCGACTTCCTACCGTGTTTGATTTTGTATTTTTCAATTAAGTGAATTGTTTGACGATAAAGCAACGATGAGTGAGAGTGATCAAGATGAAGTGATGAACGAGCTAAGAAGATCTAAGAAAAGAAAGAAAACTGGAAGAGTAGCTGATGTGATGAAGAAAATGTGCCTACAATCTCATGAGTTGGGTCCAAAATACCAATGCAAATGCCACAAATGCTCCCAAAACACCACATGTGAGGGAAGAAAAAAATTAAAAAATAGATGAAGTTTTTGAAAACAAATTTGCTTTTCCAATTCAGAAAGTGACGGGATTGCTACTGACTCATGACAGATGAGGTCTAGTCTACCATCGTTATATTTATAATGGTGTTTGGGAAAGCCACTCTATCAATGTAAGAAAAATATAAAATACTTCCGAAACATGTTCATTAAAATCAGGGGAATTTTTAGATACCACCACCAGCATACCTATACTGCTTACTGTAGTCGAAACCAAAATATGATGATCTCCAAGTTTTAAAATAATTTAGCTAGCCAAGAAATCGATAATTTTACAAGAAATTGCCTCACAAGTAATGTTTTATTGTGCGACTCTCCTTGTTTTGTGCCTGTAAGTTTGGAGTTTCTATGAAAAATGTTTACTTTTTATTAGTAGACATTTTTTTTTTTTGTATCTTGTTGGAATGTAACTCGGGGATCTCTGGTGGTTGTATCAAACTTGCAGCAGTTGAAAAAAAAAATCAGTCCCGTAACAGGCCACGAAGGCCCAGAGGGGCAGATACTATAGAGGTATCTGATTCATGACCATACAGCACACTAGGGAGATAGTGTGGTCAGTACTATGCTCCGGCCCCCTGATTTTCCCCTTGGCTGCTTCGACTGCTAGAGTCATTAGCACCCAAGGTACCCATTGATAAATTTATTAAAGGCTGGGTTGGCCTAGAGACGGTCAGGGAGGCCGAATTCAACCCATGAACTAAGACACTAGAAGAAAAAATCTTTAGTGCTTGCTCGGGATTTGAACTCAGGTCCTCCAACTTATTAGTCCAGTGCTCTACCACTGAGCTTACCTCGCCCCGCAGCAGTTGAAAAATATGTTAATTTACAATTTTGGCAGCGTTTTAAACTTAAAAATTTGATTTTCTCAGAATGAAGAATTTGTGACTCTCCTCCTTTTTTCCCTGTACCCTTCATACACACACACACACACACACACACACACACACACACACACACATATATATATATATATATATATATATATATATATATATATATATATATATATATATATATATACAAGGTGATTCAGGTCTAAGTAGCCAAACTTCAGGAAGTGGTTCTAGACATCATTTCCAACAAAAAAGTTCATTAAAAGTATGGTCCGATTCCGAATGGAAAAGGAGCTATGTGCAATTTTCTGATTTTTTAAGGTAGATATATTTTTTATTTAATAAGAAAGGATTGCTCAAAAACCGTTGAAGAAAATTAAATTCTAATTATGCCACCATAAAATAGACAAAATTACCTTCAAGGTAACAGTGATTTGATTCACTAAACTCATTGATAAAAGATACTTTCTGGACGTCCAATAATGTACTTCTGTTTTTCTCAATGAATCAGTGTTTTTTTCGCAAATTGCTTTCTCAGCTCCCTAGCGGACTACAGATTCACTACTTACAGGAAAACTTCTACATTTAGTTAGCATTAAATCTATGTAAATGAAGTGGAGGTTTATTCAGAAATAGGTTGAACTATTGGCTCTTTTTTGTCAAAAAATGTGGAATGTAGTTTTGTTTCTGTCAAATACGTTGTGTGAAGAAATTATAAATTATTCATTACTTATAAGCAAAACTGTATTGCCCAGTCCGAAAGTAACTGATAAAAATTATTCGCAAAGTTTTTCATTTGAGAGATCTGTCACATTTTGTGTTTTCCAAAATTTTATTGATTTATCATTTTTTATTTGCGTGATGTATTTGGGATTTATGACTAGACATTTTGAAGGGATAATTTAAAACATTTCAGGATAGATAAATAATTGTAATCCAAAATTTACAAATAACTGTAAATATTTTAACATAAAATTTCAAACAACTCTAAAAAAATAATAAATAAATAAATAAAAAGAACTACATAGTGCGGGAGGATACATTTTATTCCTCAGTTCGATCACAACATATTGAAGACAGACAAGGCCAAATTCTTATAATTGGTCTCATGTTAATCCTTGTAGTGCGAAATGTTGGACGAATATCTTCCAACCATGATTTCCGACTGGTCGACCTATTGCATTGGAAGACGTTCTGCTCTCACACGGGATAGATTCGTGGTTCCAGATGGATTGCTGTCCACCGTCCAAGTTGATGAAGGTCCAATTGGAATTTCGGCAGTTTTTAACTTTTAAAATAGATTAGACACATATTTTGACAAAAAGGAGCCAATAGTTCAACCTATTTCTGGATAAACCCCCGCTACATTTACATAGATTTAATGCTAACAAAATGTAGAAGTTTTCCTGTATGTAGTGAATCTGTAGTCCGTTAGGGGGTTGAGAAAATATTTTGCAAAAAACCACAGATTCATCAAGGAAAACAGAAGTGTGTTATTGGACGTCCAGAAAGTATCTTTTATCAATAGGTTTAGTGAATCAAATCACTGTTATCTCGAAGGTAATTTTGTCTATTTTATGGTGGCATAATTAGAATTTAATTACCTTCAACGGTTTTTGAGCAATCCTTTCTTATTCAATAAAAGACATGTCCACCTTAAAAAATCAGATAATTGGACATAGCTCCTTTTCCATTTGGAATCGGACCATACTTTAAATGAACTTTTTTGTAGAAAATTATGTCTAGAATAACCTCCTGAAGTTTGGCTACTTAGACCTGAATCACCCTGTGTATATACATATATATATAAATATATATATATATATATATATATATATATATATATATATATATATATATATATATATATATATTTATTTATTTATTGTGGTTGGTAAGGGAATGAGGCCATCCTCGGTAAGGGCCCTCATTATCCATCTTGACCGGAGATTATGCGAGCTACTAAGATTGGATATTTATAGCAAATCTGTAGTTATTACAAAATTAACTAATTATTAGTGGAAAGAAACCAAGAGCTAAAATAATAATAACAAATCCTGAAATAGATGTAATATTACATAAATTTTTGGATGAAGATTTTATAACAACTCAAATAAAAAACAATAATTTTAGTTGCATTGTTATAAGTGTGCACTTAGATAGAGAAAGAGATTTAGATAATGATTTTTAAAAAAATTGAAACTGTAATAAATCACTATAAAGCTGAAAAACTACTGTTAGGTATGTATAGTAATTGCCGCTCAAAAATGTTTTTTGACAATCAAACAAATTGAAGGGGTAGAATGCTAGAAAACTTTATAGTAATAAATAACTTAAACATAGTGAACATGGACTGCCAACATTCGAAGGCCTCAGTTGAACTAGTGTCATAGACATTATTCTTACAAACACACTCCTAGCTGACAATATAATAAACTGGAAGGTACACACACATGATAATTTCTCAGATCACTTAACCATCACATACACACTAGAAACATTCCAAACTAACTACAAAAAAAGGAATATCTTATAATACTAAGAACGCAGGCTGGAATAAATTCAAATCGACCTTATACAAAGAAATTTCCAATTTCCCAGGAATCAGATGTAGAAGACAGTCTGTCACAAACTAGATGACTATCATATAAATGAAGTAACAAATAAATATCATAAAGCCTTAACAGAAACGAGCAATAAAAACCTTTAAAATTATCAACCCCTAAATTAAAAGTAAATTTAATCCAGAAAAAAAGGAATATAAATATTCACCCTTTTGGGACGATACATTGACAGCAATGGGAAAAGATTTAAATAAAGCAAGGCAGACTTACCAACAAACTAATAGGTACGCAACACTTAGAGAAGAAAGACGCTTACTACATGTTGAAAAGTGAAGAAGTTACTTTAAATCCGTAAAGGAAAAAAAAAAAAAAAAACATAAGTCCTGCAAAGAATTCTGCAATAATATTAGCTACATCATCTCCATGTACATGGCCGTATAAGTGCGCGTCATGCAAATTAATAGAGCCATTTAGTTTAACAGCTATAGAAAAGCATGATGGGGCAGTAACGACTGACATAAGTTCAACTTACAATTACTTACTTGACAACTTCGTAAAAAATGAAGACTTAACCACTGACCATTTAATACATACCGAGATAAGACAAACTTGCAAAAATCCTCCGTTCACTGACAACGACATTCCTTTAACGAAACATGAATTATCTTATATTATAAGTAATCTTAAGCCTACAAAATCACCTGGTATAGATGGAATATCAGGAGAATTTAAAAAGAATACCTACTATTGTCTTCCGAGCTTCATATTCAAATTATTTAGCGACTGTTCTGATATTGATTAAATATATAATATTGATTAAAAAACCTGGGATTATGAGTGACACTATTTCATCTATTAGGCCAATTAGTATTATCCTCATTGGAGGAAAAATACTAGAAAAATTATATATGAAAGGTTGAGTCATTTCTTGTACACAAACAATATAATGCACGGAAACCAATATGGATTTACTCCCCAAAATAATACATGGTGGCCATCAATTCTATACTCGCTCATCACTCACAATTGCCCAAGAAATATTTATAATTTAGTAAACAACTACCTTCGGGACAGAGAAACAATAATCAACACTATCAACTGCAGGGGGGGGGGAACACAAACACTAGATACACCACAGGGATCAGCATGTTTGCCATTACTTTGGAACTTAATTATTAACGAGTTACTAAAAAAGGAAAAACCGAAAAACATTTCAATAATAGCATTTGCAGATGATATATCTATATATATAAAATCACGTGTCTATCTGTTTGTTCCTTATACAAATCCGCACACCTTTTGACCGATTTTGACCAAATTTTGAACACTAGTAGGTCTTGATACAAGAAGTCTTGTAGGCTAAGTCAAAAACGTCTACCAGCTGTCTGTCTGTATGTTTGTTCCTTGTACAAATCCACACCCTTCGTCCGATTTTTACCAAATTTGGCTTACAGGTAGGTCGGCATACGCGGAGTATCATAGGCTAGGTTAAAAAAGTCTACCAGCTGTCTGCCTGTGTGTTTGTTCCTTATACAAATCCACACCGTTTGACCGATTTTGATCAAACTTGGCACATATGTAAGCCTTGATTCGGGGAGTGTCTTATGCAAAGATAAAATCGTCTAGGGCTCACAGTTCGGAGGTCAGGGGTTCGAAACTGTCAACTCGAATTGTTACAGATTTCTGTTATTAGATTTTAATATTACTTATTTGGTTTAAGTAAGTGGTGTAAATAAATTTAAAATTTAATAAATTATTAATACAAACAATTCAAACTATTGTTATACGTCTAACTGTTCCGTAGAAAGGTGTAATTTTGAAAAGATAAAACAGTTTAACCTACAGTTAATTCAGAAGGCTGTGACAGATTGAAATCCGCCAAAAAAAGCTTTTTCTCCACTTGGTCCATGAGTGTCGGTTGCTTCTTGTCTGATTAGCATCAGTGGCATCTGGTTCTATAAATGTCAGCTACTTCTTGTCTATGAGCCTCAGTGATTACTTGTTCGAGTGTCAGATATCACCTGGCTGGAAAGTGTCTAATAGTATTATTTGTTGGATTGATGACTTATTAAAAAAAAAAAACAGCTTTATCCAGTGCATTATTTGATATTGTGAAGTCTGTCTTTTGGAGAATTGAGGTAAATTGTTTTTCTTTATTTTTCTTATTATTATATTCTTTTTTCGTTGCAGTTAGTAGTTAGTTCATTTTGTATTTCAATTTTATATTCTAGTATCATAAATCACTAAATTAATCTGAACCAAATGCGACCCAGAGATCAAAAGTACAATTACTAATCCACAAGCACACATTAAAGATTTTATCTATTAGTGTTTTGTTCAAGGATCGGAGTCTAGGTCCTAGGCACTCTGTTGGCTTTCTTATACTTTAATGGGTATCTGCAAAGTGGAAAATGAGGTGACCACAACACACTATACTGGATAATAGTACTGCCCATCCCATCTCTTTAGTGTGCTGTATGTCAAGAATCAAATACCTGTACAGTATCTGCCCCTTTGGAAACTTGGGGAAGTGATACCATAAAATGTTTCTTGATATGCCATTGAATGAACTTAAATTACTCACAGTTTTTTTCTATTTGGCATTCCGAACATGTCCTTTAACATACATAAATCATCCTCATTATTATTACGGATATAACAATTTTCTAATACTCAACATTAATAAAATAAAAACTTAAAGACACCAAGCACATGTAGTCTACATGTGCTTGGTGTCTTCATGCTGAAATGTATTCAAGGTGTTGTACTAATTGAAAGACATAATGCTTTTTAATTCAATTCTAACTTCTCTTAGAATTTTATTGGTTTTAGTCCCCACCACCATTAGATCAGCTAGATAAGAGGGATTTCTGTGTATATTTGTAGGGTAAATATGCCAAAACAAAATCTTTTTGGCTTATGACTCTATATTTGCAAATGTGTTATCTGTGTGTATTTTTCTTATTTAAATATATAATTAGTAAAATCTTCAATTTTAGTTTTTAATTGGACCAGTGGCTGAAAAAAGTATCACTAATGTTGTTGGCTCAGATTATGTAATTCCTGTATTCTTAATTAATGAAAAGCAACGAAAGGAGCCAAATTATTCTAAAAATTGCCCCCAATCAAAAATAACTGTTAATACATTACCCTTTGCTTGTGAGCTTCATTATACTGCTGCTTCCAAGTTGTATCCAGTTGAAAGGATATTTTCTGTAAAATCAAACTTTGATTTTGAAATGGGTAAGCTTTACTTTTATTTGGTAATTATAATTTTTAATGCCTTTCTCCTTCTTTTTAAATTTGATTGTAGGTACACCTATGCTTCCCATTTTTAGCACATTTATCTTTAAAATAAAGTGCTTTCTTTTCCACTTAGTGTTTTCTTTTAACTCATAAGTGATGTTGAATACATAACTTTGAAGTTGCGTGTACATGGCATATACTCATCATATCACTTAGAATTTTAGCTGCAAAATTGTTTTATATTTGGTTGTCCAGAACGTTCATAGATATTTTGAAATAAGATGTTATCTTAATTCTTTCAATATCTAATGAATACAAAGGCTATATATATATATATATATATATATATATATATATATATATATATATATATATATATATATATATATTTAATCCAGTTATTAAATTGAGTATTAAAGGTGTTAACAAAAATATACTTTATATTCACTATAAGTTGAAAGAATTAAGATAAAACCATCTCCACAAACTTTCCAACTACTGTAGAACAACAGCTAACTGTAACAACTGCTGTACAACAACTATAGTAGGGCTGTTGAGTCGTGCTACACGGGATAACCCCTATCCTGGACTGAAGGAGCGGAAGGCCTACCCCTCCCTCAAACCCAGCCTCCTTCACTCTTATTCTGTTTTCTCTCAAAGAAGCGGGATTAGTTACAGGAGGAAAAACATCCTTGTCATTTATTCTGCACCAATTAAATTTAAATAGAAGAAAATATAAAATTTAGAAGAAATGGTATTTCTGCATCAGACATGGATAAATGCTGGACAAATGATTAGCAAATCCTGGACAGATGACTCACTTTAGGCTTCCTTAAAACTACTGGGAAGGGTTGACGCTTTATCATGGCCCATGCAGGTAGCTTGAACAGTTTCATACATAAGAGTATGTTGTTACTCAGGTAAGAAAATACGGGATTATATACGAGGTGGAAAAGGATATTCAGGAATGGCTAACTCTCAATAATATTAATTGGTCCCCCAGTCTGTTGAAGACCGAATTATTGTGCATTTTACAAGAAAATAGGCCCAGAAATATAGTATATGAATTGGATGAACTGGCTAGCAGAAAAGGACATCAAGTGATCAGACTTCCTTCATGTCATTCCCAGTTCACTTTAATTGAACTAATTTTGGCACAAATAAAAGGGAATGTTGCCAAGGAAAATACGACCTTTAGCATCGCCGATGTAGAGTGAGTGACAAGAGAGAAATGTGATGCTGTTTCTCCAGAAAATTGGAATGAACCAGTAAGGCATACAAAGGAAGCAATTGGAGAAGCTTGGAAGAAAGAAGCACTTGGTGAAGAGAATATAGAACAAATGATTCGAAGTTCCTCCTCAAGGAATTATAGTTCATCTGATTTAGATAATTCTTCAGAAGATGATTTGGATTATGGTAGAAATACCGCTGCTACGTCACCTGATGATTCAGGAGAGATGGGTTGCTTTCACCTCCCAGGCGATAACCAGAATAAAAAAAAAAAAAAAACAGCTTAGAATAACTGACTCAATACAAATAATTGTTTTTGTAACTAATACATTTTTTACCTTAATTTGAAATATTTATTTAATCAATAGAGAAGTAAATGAAATAAATATTAAACAAAACTAGGACAGTGAAGAGTGTATCAAAAGAGAGCGGTAACACTTCCCCTTTGTCAGGTGATGCAGGGTGGGGGAGGCCTGGATGACGTAGTTCCCTCACCACCCGTGTAGTACGACTCAGCGGCCTTACTCTAATTACATTATTTGAACATGTATTTCCTTGTTATAAAGGGTGCTGACTTATTTATGAATATTGTGTTCACTTTGCTCTTTATTTTATTTTACATTCTGGTTTATTCAGTATAGTTTTAATTACATTGGTCTACAAAATTTAACTTTTTGTCTGTGGTTTTTATTTTAATATGTCATTATCCCTAATTTGAGTGTGCTGAATCAGAACAGGAATACAGGACTTGGTAAAATATGCATTTTTACACTAGCCTCTATTGCATTTATGTTATATTATTAAATATAAGTTAATAAATCCATTACTGTCAACACAACACTCTTCAAAATTAACTAATGTTTCACATCATCACTTAAATTTGAACACTAGACCAGTTTTTTACATACTGCCTCGAAATGAACGATTATGGAGTTCCTAGTATGGAAAGAATTTTATGAATCTCTTTCCAGCGACTAGCAATAATCAGCTATCATATTTTTATTCCACTATCCTTGGTAGTGTCTTTCCATTTCCTTATGTCCTGGTGAAATCTTTTGCTCTGCTTCTCACTGACACAGCCGAGATTTTCTGGGAAAAAAGTCTGAGCGTGCAGGAAATGTACGTTCACACACATCTTGCAGCCCAGCTTTCAAAAGTTCTCAAGCATATTTTCTACAATATTTTTGTAATTTCCCAGATAGTTTTTGATGACACTTTTAAAACCAATCCATGCCTTTTTTTTCTATATCTGTCATTGTTTCTTGAAATTAGGTATCAGAAATCAATTTTCTAATTTTTGGCCCAACAAATACTTCCTCTTTAAGTTTAGTATCAGATATTCCAGGGAACTTCTTGCAGATATATTTGTAGCATTTGCCATCCTTATTCAAAGCTTTCACATATTGCTTCAGTAAGCCTAATTTTATGTACAAAGGTGGCAAAAGAACATTTTTGGGGTCCACTCATGAATTACATTTTTCATTCCTGGCACGAGACTGTCTTACTGCTTCCTGAATGTTTTCTTGTCCAGTGATCGGAGTTGTCTCTACTATCCCCTCCATAAATAAAACATGGCATGTGTAAAAGATTGCAGCCCTAGTAGCATGCAAATAACATTTAAATCTACACATACCTGCCACTAATTTTTTGCATATTTTACTTTTTCTAGAAGTAATTTTAAATCATGTTATGTTTCCTAAAGCTAAATTTGTAGGGATTGGACTTAAAATAAGGTATGTATTGTTGTATGTTATACTGTTACATTGTTATATTGTTATATTGATGTGAAGCATATTTCAGCAATGAAATCAGTATTATTTCTTTATTTTCTGGTTTCTTTTCAGTTCCATACGCACACAACTACATTAAAATATTTAAGGTATAACTACTAATTGTACAAAAATGGTACGTAGTAGAAACAAAATAATAACAGTTTTGGAATCAGCACATCGAATTTAGTAAAGTAGACCTATTTTGGAGGAAAGCCAAGATTCATGCATATTAGAGTTATTATTAGACAACTTGTGATTAATTTCTGTACCTTTCTCTCTTTTTTTTCTAGGTTCTTACGTTTGTGTAATCACCCCCATCAGAGGAGCTACAAAAGAAACTAGTACAATAGAGAGTAATCTTACTCTTAGTGTGACAAATCGTAAAACAAATTATGAAACATTCTTTTTAAATTTTAATCCTCAGTTCCTTGTGAATGTTGATTACATTCATTTTTCTCGAGATATCACTACTGCTCATGTTAAGATATCAGGCTCCTCTAATGTCTTAAATTATATCTTTGTGAGTATACTTTTTTTTTTTATTATTTGTACTAGAGTCATAAATTAAAACACTTCTAATATCAATTGATTAACATGTACTGAAGGCAAAACGTTTCTTGTAGGGACAAATAAGAGGTCTATTACTTTTAAAAATGGTTGGAAAACTTAGGTTTTTTTTTAATGTTTATATCTATAATTAACCCATTAAATCCCAAGCCTATTTCTAATGGCTTTTTCGATATTTTTCATTATTTTTTACTCCTAGGAACTTAAAAGAATGTATAAAAACCAAAAACAAAAATCACCTATTTTAGTTTAGAAGAACAAAAGACTTTGGGAAAAGCTAGGCAAATCAGAAAACACCATGATTTTATATAACTTTGGCTTGAGTTGAAAACATAATTACAATTATAAAGACATTATTTTTTATGAACATTTTTTGAGCATTACACATGTAAATAAAGTCACATAACATTTACTGCACATGAATATTGCTTGTGATTTGCATTGGCAACATCTTCTTCGTTATCTATTATCTGAATTGACGATCATATGGTTTCTTTCGTCATATCTTACTAAATAAGGAACGCAGGACTTTGATGTTCGCCCCAGTGTAGATGTGAGAATGGAACCGATGCCTCCGTTGAAACCTTGAGTGATTCGGTCTTCATTTGTACTCTGACCAGAAATCCAACTGACTCTTGCTGCTGTCAGTAACATATTTCTAGAATTTCCAGCTGTTTACGACTGTACTACCAATGCCATTTATAAAAAAAAGTCCGAATCGCAGGAACTGCATCATCTTAGCGTGGTTCCGTTCATATCCCTTTTGTCATTTGAAAAGCTTAGAATAGAAACAGATAATATTTGGTTCGGCCTTTGTTCAAAGGGCTTTATGACATTACCTGGTCGGGTCCGCCTGACCCCAGAATCCTATTCTAGAGATACCTATTTAGTACGTTTCAATGCATTGAAAAATATCAATTTTTTTCACATTTTCTTGGGTTCGACTACTATAGTAATAATTCTATAAATAAAATCAATTAAAAAATAAAATAAAAACCAACAGAATAAAGTCAGTTGAAAATATTCAAAAGACGTCATCGAATCTCTTTCTCTTGGCAAGCTATATTTCGAACAATGAATGGTTTTTCTTATTTTACTTAATCTGTTTTATTGTCAAACACATTATCCAACTATAAGCAATTAAAAATAACAAGGAATAAAAACGGACAAAAAGAACCGTTTAACCAAAAACGAAATGACATCGGTTATTCTTCAGAACCTTTTTTTGTAGACCATTTAGTAAGCTTTCGAATGGTAACCTTTCGCTTCCCAAGATTTTCAACCGTTTTCGAGATATTAATGAAAGTATACGAAGTTCCCAAAACTTTTCATTATTTCTAGCAACAGAAAATTGGTCTCATTTTACCTATCCTGTTTTACACACAAATACATTTTCCTAACATAAGAAATTACAAAAATAAAAAGATAAAAAACTAAGGGAAAGAGACAAAAATTACAAAAAGAACGACAATAAACCGTTCATAAGAGCTAAACAGATGTATTTGAAGTTTTAAGCACTTATTTCTTCGATCGACATCACCTAATTAAAAATTGTTTCAGAATCCTTTTTGTAGAGAATTTAGAAAGCTTTCAAATAGTTTCTATCCACTTATCAAAATTTCCCAACCGCGTTCGAGATATTAATGAAAGTTTCCAAAACTTTTCATGTCTGTTCATAAAATATTTTATTCTAACCCTTCCTTAACTCCAAACGTAACCAAAAGTTTAACATGTTAGTTTTGATGAAATTCAAACATGCAAAAAATGTTTCAACTGAATCCCATGATTGTAAGTACCAAAACCAAACAAGGCTTTGTATTTGTGTCGGCAGATACCTGGGGTATATTTACAACTCTTGAGGATTAACTCCTAGCAGGTACATTTTTTGTGGACCTGTTTCTACAGGCAGTGACTCTCTATTCCCTCATAGTATCTGACCTGTGTGAAGTTGAATATTGTTTCTAATTATACGTATCCTGTTTTCTTGACAAATACATTTGACTACTATAAGCAATTATAAACACTAGGGAACATGCCAAAGAACTCGGAGTAGGAGCCTTGACAGTTTCAAGACATTTGTAGGAAATCGGCAAATCCAAAACTAACATTTCATACGGTACAGCCTGATATATTTCTAGCAATGAATTGTTTTTCTTATTTTAATTAATCTGTTATATTGTCAAATACATTATCTAACTATAAGCAATGAAAAAATAACAAGGAAAAACAAAATAAATTGTGAAAAACAAAAAAAAAAAAAAAACGTTCGAATAAACAAAATCCATTACTTTAAAGTCTTAAGCACCGTTCAAATATACGAAATCAATTACTTCAAAGTTTAAGCACGTATTTCTCCGATTGACATCGCCTAATCAAAAATTGTTTTAGAATCTTTTTTGTAGAACATTTAGTAAGCTTTCGCATGGTAACCCTCCGTTTACCAATATTTCAAACAGTTTTCGAGATATTAGGGAAAGTATACGAAGTTCCCAAAACTTTTCATGTCTGTTACTAAAATATTTTATTTTAATCCTTCCTTAGCTCCAAACGTAACCAATATTTCAACATATTAGTTTTAATGAAAGTAGAACATGTAGAAAATGTTTCAACTGAATCCCATGATTCTAAGTACCCAAACCAAAAACGGCATTCAAAAACTATTTTTCCAATTTTCTCGAAAACGGTTAAAGCTATCGCCTTGAAAATGGTTTCATTCGTTTTCCTAGCCCAAGAAGTATATAAAACGAGTACTTACAAGCGTATGAACTCAAAAACGTAAGTGTTACGATTTTTTTTGCACGAATTTTGCCCCAAACGCCATCTTCCAGTGGGCGGATTTTGCTGGTTAACGAACTTAACCTTTCAAATTAGACACAAGATTTTTGTACCAAATTTCATCAAAATGAGACCATTCCTCTGGGAGCTACAGAGCGAACAGACATATATATATATATACAAATTTTAACCACTATCATTTTCGGTCTCTAGGGGTTCTGAAACGCAAAATTTTCTAGTCGGCACTTCCGGATTGCGTCATGAGATCAACCTCATAATAAGCGGGGTTCCTCCCTATGGGGGAGGAAGTGTCAACTAGAAAATTTTACGTTTCAGAACCCCCAGAGACTGAAAATGATGTTGGTTCAAATTTGTATTTATATATTTGTCTGTTCGCGCTTTCCTGGCCTCAATAATGGTACAATTTTGTACAAAAATCTTTCGTGTAATTTGAAAGGTCAAGTTCGTTAACCAGCAGAATCCGCCCACCGGAACATGGTTCTTGTAGTGAAATTCGCTCGAAAAAAATCGTTGCGCTTACTTCATATGCTTGCAAGTTCTCGTTTTATAGGCTTCTTGGCTCAAGAAAATGAATGAAACCATTTTTAAGGCAATAGCTTTAACCGTTTTTTGAGAAAATTGGAAAAATATTTGATGAATAACGTTTTTGGTTTGGGTACTTATAATCATGGGATTTAGTTGAAACATTTTCTGCATGTTCTCCTTTCATCAAAACTAATATGTTGAGAATTTGGTTACATTTGGAGTTAAGGAAGGGTTAGAATAAAATATTTTATTAACTGACATGAAATGTTTTGGTAACTTTTTATACTTTTTTTTTTTTTTTTTTTTTTTTTTTTTTTTTTTTTTTTTTTTACGGCACATCTACATCTAGGTCATTAGTGCCGACATCCAGGGTGCAGCGAGGAATTTTACCAGCGAGCCATGGGATGATAAAAACTTTTGTTAATTTTTTTTTTTTTTTTTTTTTTTTTTTTTTTTACGGCGCATCTACATATTGGCCATTAGCGCCGACTTTTGTTAATATCTCGAAAACGGTTGAGAATCTTGCGAAGTGAAGCGGAAGGTTACCATTTGAAAGCTTAATAAATTCTCTACCAAAAAGGTTCTGAAGAAATTTTTGATTAGACGATGTCAATCGGAGAAATAAGTGCTTAAGACTTTAAAGTAATGGATTTTGTTTATTCGAACTTTTTTTTTGTCTGTTTTTACTCTTTGTTATTTTTTAATTGCTTATAGTTGGATAATGTATTTGACAATAAAACAGGTTAAGTAAAATAAGAAAAACAATTTATTGTTAGAAATTTAGATTTCCAAGAGATTGGAAGACGTACCTAGCGGGGGCCTTTCTGGGGTTGGCGAACCATCCATGCAAGATCATAAATCAAGACCTTTCAAGAAATCCTTCCAAATGAGACTAGGTATAAGAACGGAACCACGCTAAGATGATGCAGTTCCTGCGAGTCGGACTTTTTAAATGTCTAATTGTATGTTGAAAAAAGAATCCATTATGTTATGTGTGACAAATTATGTAGTTATTGTAAGTTTTTTTTTATTTTTTTTTTAAATTGAGTTGTTTTTTATTTATTTAAAGATTGTATCAAGAGCTGAGTTATGTCTTTTGAAATATCTTTTGTTTTTTTTTTTTTTTTTTTTTTTTGCTTTTTGCATTAGATTGAAACTAGTGGACAAAAAATAATTTCAGTGGGAAAGCCTTATCAGGAAAATAGCCAAACAATGCGATTTTTGGTAAGAACAGAACTTCCTGAGAACAAGAACTTACCAAAAGACGATTATCATATTCTAATAACTTGTGCTCTCACTATGCAAAAAGAGAAGGTAATCTAAACTTAATACTCTTTCATATACTTTATTTTATTTTGTGAATCTTTACAGAAGTTAGTTGCAAAGGAAAGCAGTATCTAAGTTGTTAGAAAAACAAATTATCATTTCATTCCACAGAAAGGTTGGCGATACTAGTAAAACCACGCTATTGTGTCAGCAAGACATAAAATCGGTCCTCACATTGTCGCACCCATGTGAGGATGCTAAACGCTCATTGGCATGTGATTCATCAAACACAGCAATTAGAGCAGTTCTCCAGCAACATGAAGGATCGGGGTGGAAATCTCTTGGCTTCTTCTCCAAGACTCATGAATGCCGAACAAGGTTTCTCTGCCTATGACAGGGTGCTGATCGTCATATGAGCAATCCATCACTTCAGACCCTCAATCGGCTCACATGTTCGGGCAAGGTCAAGAAACAGCTACACCCATGAGGCTTATAAACTTCATCAGTCAGTTTACAACCAATATTTTCTATGTGTTTGGTAGCTGACACACTGATGAGGGTGGATGAGATAACACTCCCAGACGACATCGAGAAAATCGATGTGGAACAAGAAACCGATCCTAACATTGCTGAACTCCTTCAGAAGCCATTGTAACCTTCTCCTGTTATCCACCATACAGGCCAAGCATCAGTGTTGCCAAACTATAAAAATAATAATAATTTTATAGAAGGGGCACTGCAAAGCAACCCTGCGTCACAGGACGTATGAAGACATAGTGTAAATCGTGTCTACCCTTGTGTGTATTGCTCTCGTGTTGTCTCAAGTTTTTATCTGACATTATTTATTTAATCTTAGAAGAACATTTTATTTTTGTTATTTTTTTTTGTCTATGATTTATCTTTATCATCTTCTCGTTTCATCTGCAGAGTATTATTTTTGTTTTATTTCGAATCATTATAGTGAACTTTTTTTTTATCAAGATTTTATTATTTTTATCTCGCTACCCATTCACTAAAAACATGTTGGCTTCAGCACGAAATTTTAGTGGTTAGTCGTAGACTTGGTACGGGACACATGTGTCCCGTAAGAGTTCCGACTGCTGAACGGTACAGGACAAATGTGTCCCTTAAACATCTGTACATATATATACTGTAATGATCTATAAGGGGGTGCTCTAGAAAGAGTCAGTTTCTGGCATAGCAAAGAGTAGCATTTCTATACAATAAGTCCAGCACAAATATTATTTTTGTCAAACAACTAAATCATAGTAAAAGAAAGCAGTTCTTATCTTGGCAGTGTTTATTTTTAAAAAGGAAGTATGAATTATAAAATGTCTCGGCTAGGAGCGATAAGGCATAGAAAAGTACAAGTTTCCTAGGAGAAGCACACAGTTGTTCACAGGTGTTTCCTGTTTACACCGATATGTCTAGCCAGCATCCGATATGTCTAGCCTGCATCCGGGAGTCTCATGTTAGGATGGGAGTAGCGCCTATAAGAAAGGCCTCCCCCCACCACTCTATCTCATTCGAGCACCAGAGACGGACGACACACAAGCTCATTCGAGCACAAGAGACGGACGGCACACGATCTTATTTGAGCACCCGAGACGGACGGCACTCGATCTCTTTTGAGCCAGCGAAGGGCGAGAGCACGCTGATCGCATTTCCCATCAGCCGGGAGTCGACTTCATCTTCACTCTATGACTTAGCAGTGACCATCATTCTCCTCAACATGCCGACATAACTACTACCAGTCTGCCTCTTCACTTCCAGAACACAATCCGCATCATAAGCTGAGTATAACTCAATAACTGCCAATACTCAATTAAATTCAATATAAAAGCTAGCAAAAAATTCAATAATGGCCAATAATTATATTTTAGTATATAAGCTTAATATTTTAATTATGTGCTAATTTTTCTTTAATACCCCAACATTGATACAATTATGTGAGTCAAGCACCTTTTTATTTTATATATTTAATTTAGTATCACAGCCAAGCCATAAATTATATTTTATTTCATTATAAGTCATTTGTTTCCAACTCTATTTTATTTACTATGAACCTTTCTCCTGGTATTTAATATGGTCTGAACACATAAAAGGACAGATGGTATGAAGTGGTTATAATTTAATATTTCTCGTGTTTTTCGTTCAAGAAATTTATTAAATTAATTTAATTATTCAAATTAAATAAATAATAGTTTTATTCATAAATCCGTATGTGGTGAGTTTGGTAATATTTTAATGAACCCTGAGATTCTTTAATTCTGAGACTTTTTCTTTAAAAATTGTTAAATATAATTAATTTCTTATTCTTTTTAAATCTTGTCGTAACCAAAACACCACAATACATCTCACAAAATAAAATTTCTGAAGGTTATTGCTTAATATTTTTGTTACTGAAAGGTTGTATGATTACTATTTTGAAGTAGGAGTAGGATTAGATAACAAACAAATGAGTACTTGATAATGCAAAATATTTACCTACCTTATATTCTCAAACTTTACAAATATTATATACGGAAATCTTAAGAATCAAGTTAAATGTATATAAAAAATAAATAAAATTGTTCGAAGAAGTTTCAGCTTTTAACAATGCGTAACGAATAAGTGAAACAAAGCAAAAATTGTAACTCAAATATTTTTTTTAAAACCTGACTTAATTATTCGATTGGGTTGCATGGTCTATAAATAAGCAATTTAGGCAGTAACCCAGATTCGTAAAACGTATACTCTTTTTCATCAGGCTGAGTACGGGACACTGGTGTCCCAAATGCCGATTTCGTTCATTAGTGTACGTTACGGGACATATCTGTCCCTTACATTCTATTTTTTTTTTTTTTTAACTTTATTTTTGCCAAGTTGCAGCCATCGTAAGTTAAGGGAGTTGGGCTATTTTGTCCGCCGTACTTCAGCAACATATATGTCCCATACAAAAGCCAACATGTTAGAAAAATTGATTAAATAATACATTTTTCAATTAATTCAGTTGAATTAAAATAGTAATTAGTACCTCATTAACCCTTAGCGGTCCCAGTCTTTATTTCTTGAACTGTCTCAAGCATATTAGCACTGACGTCTTTTTGGGGCAATCTTTCTGATTATCTGGTCTTTTTATAATATGAAGGATATGTAGAGAAAACAAAATTGGCACAAGAAAATTGTAGGAGAGAGGTTTGCCTAAATATGTGGCAAAATAGTAAACAGAGAATAGTACTCACCTTAATATCCTGACATCTATAACAATTTGTTTTACACGCACTGTAGGGTCACATTTGCTGCCCATCTCAATTGTGAATAAGCCTCAGAGCATTAATAGTTAATGAATATTTCCTGTTCCTATGTTTTCTTTTAATCTGAAGTATTTTTAGTTTCTAATTGAGTATCATACAATTTGGATGGACATGGTTCTAAATTCTTGATTATGCCTAGTATGGTGTCATTTATCTCTGTAATGGTTTGTAATGTTTTATTTTCAGATTCCAATCATCTTCAGTTTTGATGAAGTTAGCTCAATATCAATGAAGTTGCTTGGTCTCTTATCAAGGATTTTAATATTTCTTTTAATGATTATATTAGAAGGACTACTTTTTAATAATATGTTCTTCTCTTTTATTATATATGGCATTGCTTGTGCAACAATTTATTTTATACTCAGTAAGTACTGTGCTTTTTATTACAATATTCTATTAAAGTGTCGATTCATTTGTATACATACAGGTGCTAAATTACATTGTTTTGCTTATACAATTGATACACATTAACAAATTTAATATTAACTATTAAATACAGTAGAACTTGGATAATTCGAACCCCTAGGGGCTGATAAAAAAGTTTGAATTATCCAAAATTCAAATTACAAAAGTTTTTGAAAATAAAGGGCTAAAAAATCGAACTTCATATTTTCTCATTTTTTAATTTTAAAAAAATACATTTTATTTAAAGAAAAATAAAGATTTCATGAATTGATGATTATGTACATAAGTAATGAATAATTTATCAAAAAAGTAAAAATAAAAGTCTATTGTTTTGAAAAAAAGTAATTTTCATGGGTAAGAATTTTTTCTTTATTTTTCAGGCAAGTTGGTAAAGTGTTAGAAGGAATTCCAAAGACCTTGGCAATTTCAGATGTTTTCTTTATTCCTTTTTCAACTTCTTTAATCACAGCTATTTTCTCTGACAACGTTAATGTTTTATAACTTCTAGGCTTCGACATCTTAAATCAACAACTCACTGACCTGCGCTAGTTACTGACTGACTTATAACTGAATATGCAATGCAGATCGGAGGGATTGTGGGAGGGAATTCTAGGATAAAACAACAGGATGTAACTATAACAACCCCTGGAAGGGAGGAAGCGCAACCCAACACTTTACAGAACTTCTAGAGTCCAAGAACTAGACTATGAGACTGACGTGCTTCTCGTCCCGGAACCCCTACATCCGTATCCTACTATCCTTCTTACCCGAGGGGAGAATATTTTCACAAGATTAAAATCGGCCATCTCTCTGTCCACTTCCCATTGGAGGCACAGACTCGTAAAAAATTCGAATTACCCAAAAGTTTATTTGAATTAATCACAATTTTTTCACATTGTTTATACCCTAAATTCTAGAGACCGAGAGAAATATTCGAATTAAAGACGATTTCGAATTATCAGAGTTCGAAATTATCCATGTTCCACTGTAATCAGAAATTTTAATTATTAAAAAATATTAATAAGTATAAATTTAGTAAAATGAATTTGAGAGATAGTTATTCTCCAAATATTCTTTTGGATTTAATTTAATTGAAATACTACTATCGAATTGAATCTAATTGTCTCAGAGTACGCTAGTTTCGAATCTCTTGTGGAATCGTCTGTAGGCTTTTATGATCCAGATTTTTGTGAATATTGATCAAGTGTATCCAGAACTGCTATATGATATAAGAAGTCAAGGATAGATTTTCGGAAAAATCTGATGTTTTCTCTTAGCCGAATCCCTACCATACTTTGACTTCTTTTATATATTTAGTTTTCTTGATGACACTTCTAACATCGTTGACATTTCATGGCCCATTTTTCACAACAATAAAATCCATTCATTAATTCCATGAAAATTAACCCATTATTTGTGGTCAGCAGTTGGAAGTTCAAGCTGAAGTTACTTGTTTTTAATTGACGCCATTTAAACTATGATAATTTACACATAAACGTTTCTTGATATGTTATCTTTCCAGAACTTCATGATGGGAAGACCAACTACATATGTCCATTAATTAGGTATTAATAGCATAATGGAAAAGGATGTGATGGAATCATGTGAATATGACACAATTCCTGGTGTCAAACTTCTAGTTTTTTTTATTTTTTCATTTAAAAAGTTTGGTTTTTAGATAATTAAAAAAAGCATTCTTTCTGAGTTACTCTTTTTAATTATTATGTATATTATTAAAATTATCATGTTCCCTTTTTTTTCAGATCGAAACAATATACCTCCTGATAATTCCTTCACAGAATTGGTGCCACCTAGAGGGGAGGGGGATGATGAATGTCGTAAGTAATATTCTATAAACTGATAATGTAAAGGAAAATACTTTCTGGAAAATATTTATTTGAAAATATACATGGGATTGAAATATATTCAGATTAAAAGATATAATTATCTTTGAAGTCACAACTTATATTAAAAACCATTCTGTTTAGCACAGACGTATAGGATCATTAGCGAACGAATGGGTCTTTTACTATGATCATAACATAAAAGTTTATTTAGGGGTGTACCCAATTTGTCAGCTTCGAAAGATCTGTGCTAACTGCGCAACAGTCGAAAAACATTAACATTTTTTGTTTTTTGCTTGTAGCTCCTAACCCATGCATCGTACAACAATTTGTATTCTTTGCTTTTATAAAGTAGAAAAAATTTAAAAGTTGTGAAGCTAAAATAAACTTTTTAGGTAGAATAACTTTTGAGATACGGCTCTTCAAAGTTTGGCTACTTTTCCCAAAAAGTGAAATTTAACTATCAGGCATGGAGGGATATGCAGACCGGAATAATCATCTTACAAAATACTCATGAGAATGAAAGTTATAGTACATTTTATTAGCTACAATTGAAGAGCAATTAGAAGTCTATAGGCCCAGTGGGTGTGTTTATGATAGTGATCACTCTACCATTTTTTATATGGTTTAGAGTGGACCACTGGCGGTGAAGGACTGCAGAGATTTGCATGTAGTTGAATTGAAAATCAGGATTTATTTCAGATTTTATAATTAAATGGATGGGGGTGTAAAGCCAAAAGCAGGAACAGTTTGTGGTTAGTGGGTTACTTAAATTTTGGATTATGGAGAAATGATGAGTGATGAGTTGCGGGGGTTGGTTGAGCTGAGATGGTTTGCTGGATCTTTAGAGTGATGAAATTGAAAAAGGTACCTTGAGAATGGTTTGTGCTTGAGTACTCCCTGCTATTTGCTGCATTTCCTCCTTGCTCTCCAAATCATGGTGGGCTGGCTAACACCATTTCCTGCTCCCTTCGCTCGGCCTGGGTGGCTTAGATGTTTACTCCTCCATAATTGGTGTATAAAACTTGGTGAGAGGAAAACTTAGATGCTCCAGACTCGCTGCTTTTTCTAGGCGACTCTCTCTTCTCAGCTTGTCTTTTCGTGCAGATTCGTACTGCCGCGGGCAAGTAGTTCCCGGGCACACCGCTAGGTGGCAGCACCTCACGGGGTACACTTCTTACATATAATGAGCGGAGTTAAGCGAACAAACCGCCCACCTAAATTAGTTTAAGCTAATTTACAATACAAAAAATAAAAATAGAAAATATTACAAGGGTACATACAAGTTTGTTCAACCTACAAACAACACAGAAATGAAAAAGAGTACATACACAAAAATACAATAATGAGGGTAAAAAAACTTCTAATGTATGTGGCGTTAAATAGGTGTACCAAATACAAATTGAAACTACTTCCAAAAAAAAAAAAAATGTTTAAAATAAGGACAAAGTAAACAAATTCCATAATGAAGAAGAATAACGAAAACAAAAGAGCCAAACTTGGATATTCAACTAGCTGAACGATCTTCCGTTTCAGCGTGAAATAAAGGAACAAGGGACGTAACTGCCCTAGTTAAAGTCTTGCCGGAGGGGGTTAAGACATCCACAACGCGAATGATTCCGTCGCGACCAGGGTAGGTGAATGTGACTCTTCCTACGGGCCATTGTCCTAGAAGTGGTCTTCTTTCCACAAGGATCACTAGGTCTCCTGCTTTAATACTGGGTTGATTCTTTCTCCACTTGGTTCGAGAATGATGATGATGGAGATATTCCTTTCGCCATCTTGTCCATATGGAGGTAATCTGAGCTTTTATCGCCTTCCATCGGGGAGGATGAACGTGAGTCGGCTTATCCTCTGTTGAACAGTCTGGTAGGGAACCAAGAGGAGCGCCAATCAAAAAATGTCCGGGGGTTAGGAACTCGAAATTCTGCGCGTCCTCAGTTAGAGCGCATAATGGACGGGAGTTGAGCAAAAATTCTACTTTAGCGAGGGCGGTCGTCAATTCCTCGAATGTAAGCTGCTGTTTTCCAATTGAGCTCGCAAGGAGACCCTTAACACTCTTTACACCGGCCTCCCAGAGGCCACCAAAGTGGGGTGCACGTGGCGGGATAAATTTCCAATTGATGCCGCGGGGAGAAATGGTTTTGGTGACTTCAGGCGCGATGCTCTGCTGGAACGCATAAATATCCTTCAAAAATCTTGACGCCCCTATGAAGTTTGTCCCGTGATCCGACCAGATCGTATTTGGGACGCCTCTTCTCGAGATAAAGCGCTCTAGTGCATCAAGAAAAGCTGAGGTAGAGAGAGAGGACACAAGTTCTAGGTGGAGAGCTTTAGAAGCAAAACACACAAAGAGGCATAGATACGCCTTGCCTAACGATGCTTTCCTCCTTTGGGACTCTGATGAGAAACGGACCAGCGTAGTCTACACCGACCTCGATAAAGGATCTGAACTGAGAGAACCTCTCTTTGGGAAGGGAAGCCATCAGAGGCGCTAAGGGTTTTGCCCTCAACAACCGGCAATGTACGCAGTTGAGGATGCGGCCTCTAATCAGCTTCATTGCTTTTGGGATCCAGAATTTTCCTCTCAAAAGCGCTAACGTCAAGGAGGTTCCAGCATGGTAGTGTGTCCGGTGAATATGATCAACAAGGAGACGTGTGAAGTGCGATGTCTTAGGCAGAAGGATCGGGTGCTTACTTGAAAACTCCAGGGGTGAGTTTTTCAACCTTCCGCCCACCCTGAGGATCCCCTGTTCGTCAAAGAAAGGACAGAGTTGGGCATAGTCTTTCGGGACTATCGGGCTGTTTCTGAAGAACTCTTGTGGGAGTCGGGAGCGTTGTACGACTCGTGCACATCTTAACTCTGCTTCTCTGTATTCTTCAGCAGATATGACGTCTGAACGAGGTTTGGAAACAGATTTTCTCGAAGTGAGTCGGAGTATTCTGGCTGTGGTCCTTATCAACGTGTCGTATGAGGAGAATCGTGAGAGCCAGTCATCATCATGATTCTCGTCCGTGCGAGCGGAAGAAAGCAAGTTGACAGTTTTCTGCTCTTCATTTGACTCCAACCAGTCTGAGTGTGCTCGAAGCCAAGGAGGTCCATCCCACCACAAATTTGACTCCTTGAGGGTGCGAGGAGAGCAGCCACGTGATGCCAGATCCGCAGGGTTGTCTTGTGAGGAAACGTGATGCCAACGATGAGCAGGAACCACGTTCGTGATCTGTGAGACTCTGTTGGCTTCGAAAACCTTGAGCTCGTGAACCGGAGTTTGGAGCCAACCGAGGACTACTTGAGAGTCGGAGAAGCACGTCACACTGGTGGCAATAGACTGCGGGACTGAGGATACAAGACGAGACAAAAGAACAGCTCCGCAGAGTTCAAGACGAGGGATAGAGGTAAACTTTAAAGGAGCCACTTTGGTTTTGCCTTTGATAAGCGAGACCTTGACTTCGCCATCTGAGCTCATGGAGTGCAAGTACAAGGCAGCGCTGTACCCTTTTGATGATGCATCACAGAAGCCAACCAAGCGGCGAACAGCTAGGGGTTCAGTGATGTGTCGTGGAATCGAGATAGAAGACAGGACTAGCCAATCGGTTGTAAGTTCCATCCAGGCAGCTTGGAGATCGCGTGGGAGTTCTTCGTCCCAGTCGGTCTTCGCTTTCCAGACCTCTTGGAGCAATGACTTGGCGATGAAGACTACAGGAGCAAGCAGTCCAAGTGGGTCAAAGATACGCGATATTGACGACAACATGTGCCGTTTAGTGACCGGACAAGGATGAGGGGGTTTGACCGAATAGGAAAAGGAATCATTAGATGAACGCCAAAGTAGACCTAATATTTTGGTGGAGTCGTCGATTCTGATGGCTACAGATTCGCTATGTAGTTCTTTGGCAGGAAGAAGCATTGGTTCGGTCGAAGCCCACTTGCTGAGGGTAAATCTGCCTTTTGCGAATAAACCGCATAACTGGTTTTGAAGTAGAAGAGCTTCTTCTAGGGTGTTAGCTCCGCTGCACAGGTCGTCAACGTAGCAGTTCTCTAAAACGCGACTTGCGGCTAAGGGGAATTCTGACCCATGGATTTCTACAAGTCGCCTTGCGGTTCGAAGAGCTTGATATGCGCTTGACTTAAGCCCATATGTTACGGTATTGAGCTCCATTATCTGAATTGCCTTGTTGGGTGAATCGCGCCACAGGATGTGCTGGAATTTTCTGTCTTCTTCGTGAACGACAACTTGGCGATACATCTTAACCATGTCCGCACATAGAGGAATGGCATAGAGGCGAAAACGGATCAGAATGTTGCACAAATCTTCTTGTAGCTTGGGTCCCGATAGGAGTGCGTCATTGAGACTGTAACCTGATGACGAAGGGCATGACGCATCGAAAACTACCCTCAGCTTCATGTCGCCGTGGGGGCCCTCCTGCCAAACGCCATGGTGAGGGATGAGATACGAGGACTTAGTTGTTGCAGGAGACATGTGTCCGAGGTCCCTGTATTCCTGCATGAATTCGGAATATTTATGAAAAAACTCGGGATCCTTTCGGAATCTAGTTTCCAGAGCGTAGAACCGGCGGTATGCAATATCTCTGTTGTCGCCGATCGGAACGCCTTCCTTGAAGGGCAGTCTCACTATAAATCGTCCCTCGTCATCTCGAGAAAGTGTCAACGAGTAAAATTTCTCGCAATAGGCATCTTCGGGGTCGGTTCGGTCAACAGGTTTGGGCTCTTCTATCTCCCAAAACAACTTCATGTCATCCTGAATTGAATGATGCCTTTCGATAAAGAATGAGTGATGAGAAGTAGAGGGGTGATCATTCAATGTGCCGGTGACAACGAGTCCGAATTTGGTGGGCAACAATGACAAACCATCGATGTCAGAGGGTTTAGATGCGCCGGAAATAATTTGATGGAAGACATCTCCTCCTAACAGTATGTCGATGGGTTTAGACTCTCCAAATGGGTGATCGGCCAAGGGTAAATCCATAAGCTTGCTGGAAAGTGATGTTGGTAGGCTGATACTGGGCAAATTAGATGTGATGTGATCGATGACCAACGGTGACACCTTTAACTCTGTGTCTCCAGCGAGTGGGCGTAAAACGCAGTGTGTGGATCCTTTCACTAGGTGTGCTGGTAGGGTTGATCCTGCGAGGCTTGTGATGGACACCTTGGAAGGGCAAATCTTAGCACCTATCTTCTTTGCGAGAGAGGAAGTCATGAAGGTATTTTGACTGCCCGAGTCGAGGAGAGCATGTGCGGTGTGGAAATCACCTCTTGAACCTCTAATCAAAGTGCGCACGGTTCCGAGGAGTACGGTGCTCCTTGAGCATGATTTCTGGGCTGAGCCAAAACCGATGAAGGACTTGTCTTGAGTGTCTGCAACTGGAGATTGTCTTTTGTCATGAGCCGGTTCCTCATCCTTGGTGACTCCACGATCATCTCGATGGATCAGCGAATGATGTTTATTCCTGCAGTAGATGCAGCGAAACTTGGAACGGCAGTTTCCTACTCTGTGCCCTTTTTTTAAACAGTTGAAATACACCTTCCAAGAACGTATTATCGATGCCCGTTGCTCTACAGGAAGTTTCTTAAATCTTTCGCACTTCGCACAGGTGTGGGCGCCTTGGCAGAAAAGGCATTGAACGGGCTTAGGACTGGTTTCTCGGGACTTCGAATCCGAGGAATCGCTGCTGGTGTGAAATGAAACCGCCATGTGCCGCGAGGAGTTTCTGTTGGGGCAGCTAGCACGAGTGTTCGATGAGGACCCACTATTTGAGCTTGTTCCTGATACATCCTGTGACATCTTGAGGGCGAGTTTCCTTTGGCGAATGAATGTTATTACGTCCTCAGTTTTCGGAAGGTCCTTGCTGGACTCTCGAGATAATTCGAATTGTTTCCTCGTTTCAGTGTCAAGAGCGCGCAGGGCTAATGTGGACAATATGAATTCGCAAGGATTCTCGAGTTTGAGAGAGTTAAAGGCCTCGATACTATCAGCAACGCCTGTAAGAAACCTATCATATTTCTGCTGTTCCGATTTGGCAGAGGTAACTTCACAATCCACGATGCGATGAACTAGAAGACGAGCTAATACTCGAGGGTTGTCATAGGTCTTTGTTACCTTCTCCCAAGCTTGATCGTAGGACTCATCCGCGATGGTGAAATGGGAAACTAATGACGCGGATTCTCCTTTGAGAGCTGCTATCAGATAATGAAATTTCTCAATTTTGCTGAGAGATTTGCGATCGTGTATCATGGAGCGGAACGTGTCCCTGAAGTGGGTCCATTGTAGGAGGTCGCCTGAGAATGTGGGAATTGGGATCTTATCGAGCTCGGGACCGCGGGAGGTCATTATTGGCAATTCGGTTTTTTCAGCTTTCCTTAAAGAGTCGCGGTCCTTGAGGGAGAGTAGAATGGCTTTAGCAGCGATAATTTCAGACCGTAGCTTGCTGTATACCGCATCCCAATCTTTATTAGGGAAAATATCGCTTTCTCCCAAAAGCAGATGTAGTGAGTCGCGTTTGTCCCATGTGCAGCAGAATTCCTCCCACTCTTCCTTCGCGACGAGATACCTCGCCTCGAAGCTACGTATGTCGTCATCTGCGATATCGTTCAATGTAATGTCGCCGATTCCAATGATGTTGCGCCTTAAAAGGCACATTTTGCGTTCGAGTGCGTTGGCTTGATTAAGATAATCAGAGGATTTCGTCGTTTGACGCCTTTGAGCGTCTTGATCTTCAGGCATATTCAAAACAAAAACAAAGCAGCCAACCAGATCGAGCAGGAGCGGAGCAAGGAGTTAGCCAAACAAATAAAAGAATGAGAACAATAGAGCTAAAGGAAGAAGCAAGGATATAAATAGAGATAGAAAATGTTCAGGTACCAATAAGAACAACAAAATAAATAAAACTTGAGAAGAGAACGGACTGAGCAGACGAAACATTAAAATAGAGTAAGATGATTGACTACATTAATACAACAGGCTAAGCTAAAGTCAATAAAACCATTAAAATAATCAAAAGCATTTAAAACACATCATACATAAGGTGACTGTCACGAAAAGAAACCAAGGAGAGTGTGACGTCACGAGAGCGGGGCCACTGTAACTTTACTTGGCAACCACTACCTTTATGGACTGAGTCTAGGTGGAGAAACAGCTAGCTGAGCGAAGCCTCCCTAGTTTGAGAAAACCATGAGGATCAGTCACAGTGGAAGAAGAATTGTGTTTTAAATAAGTGTCTATGTGTGGAATAACAAATGAATCGACTCTATGTGAAATAACAATAATTTTTTTTTTTTTTTTTTTTTTTTTTTTTACGGCGCATCGACATAAAAACAATAATAATAACAATAATAACACCTGTGTTGAATATATCTAGAAAATAAAGATATAAATGATATTTACGAGAATCTTATTGTCTACCCAGATCATTAGTAAATGGTTGAAGAACATATTGTGATTCAATTAAAAATATAAAGAATAAAATCTATAAGGTAATTGAGAGATGAACATGAGACAATAATATGAATAATTTAATAATATAATTGAATGTAAGTTCTCATGTTGGGCTAATGTCAATTACTTGAGTTAAATATGTCTTCAAACATTTACAGAAATTATTTAAACATTAAAATAGTCTAAGCAACACATTTGAAAAATGATCAAGTCCGATTTGGATCATGAAGTGAATTTTTAAACTGATTAGTTCATGATAATTAATACAAAATGGTATAGACTTGATGTGATTTGAAAATAATAATATTTGATAGCAATTAATTCATAAATCCATATCAATACATTTTTTATTGCCTGAATATAAGACTATTTTTACCAAAATTATGTAACTGATACAGATCTCTGCCCGGAGGACCATTGTTTTATGATTTACTGGTACAGATCTCTGCCCGGAGGACCATTTTTTATGATAGTGATCACTCTACCATTTTTTATATGGTTTAGAGTGGACCACTGGCGGTGAAGGACTGCAGAGATTTGCATGTAGTTGAATTGAAAATCAGGATTTATTTCAGATTTTATAATTAAATGGATGGGGGTGTAAAGCCAAAAGCAGGAACAGTTTGTGGTTAGTGGGTTACTTAAATTTTGGATTATGGAGAAATGATGAGTGATGAGTTGCGGGGGTTGGTTGAGCTGAGATGGTTTGCTGGATCTTTAGAGTGATGAAATTGAAAAAGGTACCTTGAGAATGGTTTGTGCTTGAGTACTCCCTGCTATTTGCTGCATTTCCTCTGTTGGAGAGTAAATCTGAATGTTTCATTAAATGTAATGCGGCACCTGATTGGTCCGCCATCTTGTTCAGTTGGCCAATAGTAGCCACCCTTGTTTACCTTGTATATGCTTTTGTTTTCATTAGACTGTTTGTAGATGATCCCTTTGTTCTATACATTAAAATCAGTTATAACTAAAATGTATGTGTTCTAAAACTTAAAACCTCAACATATGTGTTCTAAAATTAAAACCTCAACAGGTTATGGGCCCAGAACAAGCTTTGTTAGTTAGGAAGTGAAATAATCAAGTGATAAAGTAAATTTAGTTGTGTTGTGAGTCAGTCCAGTGTCTTGTGTTGGGAGTGTTCTGGGCTATCGCATTAAAAAGGTATTTTTTCTGACAAAATGAGTTCAAATAATATTGACGACATCTCTCACATTGAAAAACTGAGTGGTGTAGATGATTTTCATGTATGGAAATTACAAATAGATGTTGTTTTTCAAGCTGCCGACATTGAAGATATTGTGACCGGGATTATTAAACAGGAAAACGCTGCTAGCGATAAGGAAAAGAAAGATTTCAGTCGTAAGGATGCTCGTGCTAAGAAAGTTATACTTTCTTCGATTAATAAAACGGTTTTGTGTCACATCCTTCATTGCAAAACTTCGAAAGAAATGATGGACAAAATCATCAAAATCTATGACCGACAAAATGATGACCAAGTGAATGAGCTGTTGCAGGCTTTTTATAGTCATACATATGATCACTCTCATGATATGGCTCATAACGTTAGTTCAGTCCAAAATTTAGCTTATCGGTTGAATGTGCTTAAACAAAATGTTACAGATAATATGATTATGTCCAAAATCCTCGCAATTTTACCATCTGAGTACGCCACGTTTCGTACAGCATGGGGCTCTGTTGCTAAGGACAATCGAACTATTGACAATCTTATGACTCGTCTTTTTTCTGAGGAGGACATGATTGGAAAATCAAGAACCACCGATAATGTTGCTTTTCAGACTTTTGTGACTAAAAACTATGCCCGTAAAACTCAAGGAAGCCCTCCTACGTGCCACTCATGTAAAAATCCAGGCCATTTTTATCGGCAGTGCCCATTAAAGAATGCAATTGAGAGATGCAAGTTCTGCAAAAAGACCAATCACAAATCAGAAAGGTGTTATTTTCGTGCTGAACATGAGGGCGATGCCCAGACGGATTATGAAAAACACAAGGTGGCTTTCATGACTTACAAATCGGAGAGTCATGATATAAAAGAAGTGAAATCTTATGTTGACAGTGGGTCCTCATGTCATATGATGAACGAACCAGCACTTTTAACTGACTTTGAGATCGAACAATTAAAGGGTGAAATGGTTCACAAGGAAAAGCTTAACAAAGAGCTACATGAAAGTTTGTTGTTTCTTACAGAAAAAAATTCAGAAGTGATTAGAGAACTTCAATCCAGCAAAAACACTATTGCACGCTTGCAGGCTAGTATAAGTAGCTTGGAATTTAATGAAAAGAGATTGAACCATGAGATTGTCAGAAGAATAAAAAAATATGAATTGGTTGATATTGAAGTAAAAATGAAAAAAGCTGTTAATGAACAAGTTTCACGACTGCAGATGAAAATGAAATCAGAGTTTGATGAAGAACTTAAAAATGTTGTTGAAGGGTATTCTAGAAAAGTTGAACAGCTTAAGGGGAAAGTGAAAAAAGATTGTCTTCGCATAGAACACTTAAACAGTGAGCTTTGGGAGACTAGTGATAGGCTCCTTCTTGCCCAACAAGAATCAGACGCCCTTCGATCTCAGCTAAAGAAAACAAGAACAATGCTTGCCGAGCAACAATTATCTAATAGAGGAATTCAAGACTCTCATTCATTTATGTGGCTTGAGGGTGTAGATGCTGGAAGTTATGTTGATGAGCCTCTTACATCAAAGAGAACATATCAAACTGGAAGATTGACTAGTGATTTACATATGCCTGATGGTAGCTTTGAAGATGATGAAGAATTTAATAACCAGTGCCTAGAAGATTTGAAAGCTGGAATTTGCAGGCTGCCATCACCTATTGACAGGTTATCCTACCCTGCGGAGTCTACTCACAGAGAGGATGATGATTCTGAAATGTGCCAGCACCCACCAGATAAACCACGGAAGATGAAAACCTCAATAACTTACAGAAAGCCTGGCCCCCTTACACCTAGTATTAATGCAGCCAGGCATTCTCTTCCTGGAAATGAGCAGCTTGAGCTCCAGAGAGGCCTTAGAGAGCAAAATGGGAATGTAATTCATGTGAGGAGTAGGCTAAGCCAATTATTTGGTTCTATTCGCCTAACTAAACCCAAATATGTGCAGGAATCACCCAAAGTTAAAAAGAAAGAATTTGAGATCACTTATGAGGAAAAACCTAAAATATACCTCGGAATGGAACTAAAAAACGAAGAAGGAAACTTGTTTCTACATCAAGAGCAATACATAAACAGAATTCTACAGGAATTTAAAATGGATACGGCCAAAAGTGTGAGAACCCCTTCAACACCAGGTTCAGAAGAAAATTTCACATATAACAAGACTTACCCATATCGTGAAGCCGTGGGAAGTCTTCTCTACTTATCAAATCGTATCCGACCAGACATTACGTTTTCAGTTAATCACGCTTCAAGAAAAGTCGAAAATCCTACTGAAGGAGATGTTTTGAAGGTTAAGCGCGTCTTCAGGTACCTTCAAGGCACTAAAAGTCTTTGCATAAAATACTCCCAAGGCCATGACATCTTTAAAATAAGCGCATTTTGTGATTCAGACTATGCCAACGATGAAGAAACTCGACGAAGCACAGGAGGTCACATCATACTCTACTGTGGTGGGCCCATCTCTTGGTCCACTAAGCGACAGTCGAATATTGCTACTAACACCGCAGAAGCAGAGCTCATTAGTGCCAGTGAATGTGTGAAAGAAGTGCTGTTTCTAAAATATTTTTTGAGGAGCTAACTAATCAAAATTTAAAGGTCGATTTGCATATTGATAATCAGAGCACGATTAAGATGATTGAAAATGGGTGTAATGGAAAAAGGTCAAAACATATTGACATCAGGTACAAATTTATTATAGAAAAAGCTAAAGAAAACCAATTTATCTTGAAATATTGTCCATCTGAAATGCAAATGGCCGATGCATTTACAAAATCTTTGTCTCCTTGTGAGTTCGAAAGATTAAGAATCCGGTTTATGTATTAAGATATTTTTCGTTATTCAACTTTACATAATTTTATTTCACTAAATGTATTATATGATTTGACTTTGATTCTATTGCTATTCTAGTGCTCTCTGATATGTTTTTTTATTGATTTTTTTATCATGTTCTGTTTTATAAGAAATTTGAAAAATTCAGATTTAAGAGGGAATGTTGGAGAGTAAATCTGAATGTTTCATTAAATGTAATGCGGCACCTGATTGGTCCGCCATCTTGTTCAGTTGGCCAATAGTAGCCACCCTTGTTTACCTTGTATATGCTTTTGTTTTCATTAGACTGTTTGTAGATGATCCCTTTGTTCTATACATTAAAATCAGTTATAACTAAAATGTATGTGTTCTAAAACTTAAAACCTCAACATATGTGTTCTAAAATTAAAACCTCAACATCCTCCTTGCTCTCCAAATCATGGTGGGCTGGCTAACACCATTTCCTGCTCCCTTCGCTCGGCCTGGGTGGCTTAGATGTTTACTCCTCCATAATTGGTGTATAAAACTTGGTGAGAGGAAAACTTAGATGCTCCAGACTCGCTGCTTTTTCTAGGCGACTATCTCTTCTCAGCTTGAGCTTATAGTATCATTCTTGCAAATTTGGAAGAACCTAAAAAAACCTATTCAGGATGATATCACCTAAAATCACCGAAATAACGATGGAATGACCTAGACATACCTAATCTTTTAAATAGAAAATACAATCCAATGAACTCATTTCCTTGATCAAACAACTTCAACAAAATCAGGGAAATTTTACCAGGAGTGTCGCTTCCACCAGAACCCATTTTAACCCGCTAGGGAAAAAATAAAATCAGTTTTTTTTTTTTTTTGTGTGTTTAACGGCGTATCAACAATTTGGCTATTAACGCCTAATAAAAACAGTTGTTGACACTTTGGATATGATTGACACAGCTGTCATTTCTAAGGCTTCAATGTTCCTCCAGAGCAACAAGATTTGTTTTTGACATAGTTAAGTACCTTTCTATTGGTAGTGAAATTCTTCCTGATGTTCTTTAGAAGTTGGAACTCTTTAGCAGAGAAAATGTCCTTTACATATTTGTTTTAATTGTTTAGTTTTATGTTCTTATTTATTTATTTTTATTTTTTTTTATTTTATTAATATATGTTTTATTAAATAATTTAATTTCTTTTTTTAACGTTGCTTTATTTCTAAAATGTATTTTATTTATATAAATTCCATTCACTTTGTTTTTTAAATAAATATTTTGTTCAATATTTGGACTACTTATTAGCGCGGTACCTCCCTCCCCCATAGGGAGGAACCCCGCTTATAAGGTTGATACAATGAAACAATCCGGAAGTGCCGACAAGAAAATTTCGCGTTTCAGAACCCCTAGAGGCCGAAAATAACGGTGGTTCAAATTTGTATATATATATATATATATATATATATATATATATATATATATATATATATATATATTTGTCTGTTCGCTCATTTCTGGCTTCCCTGATGGTCCGATTTTCATGAAATTTGGTACAAAAATCAGTCGTCCAATTTGAAAGGTCAAGTTCATTAACCAGCAAAATCCGCCCACTGGAAGATGGCGTTTGGGGCGAAATTCGCGCAGAAAAAATCGTAACGCTTACGTTTTTGAGTTCATAAGCTTGTAAGTACTCTTTTTATAGGCTTCTTGGGCTAGGAAAACGAATGAAACCATTTTCAAGGCGATAGCTTTAACCGTTTTCGAGAAAATTGGAAAAATAGTTTTTGAATACCGTTTTTGGTTTGGGTACTTAGAATCACGGGATTCAGTTGAAACATTATCTGCATGTTCTACTTTCATTAAAACTAATATGTTGAAAGTGATGTTACGTTTGGAGTTAAGGAAGGGTTAGAATAAAATATTTTATGAACAGACATGAAAAGTTTTGGGAACTTCGTATACTTTCATTAATATCTCGAACACGGTTAGGAAATCGTGGTAAGTGGATAGAAACTATTTGAAAGCTAACTAAATTCTCTACAGAAAAGATTCTGAAACAAGTTTTGATTAGGTTATCTCAATCGAAGAAATAAGTGCTTAAAACTTCAAATACGTCTGTTTAGCTCTTATGAACGGGTGTTTGTCGTTCTTTTTGTAATTTTTGTCTCTTTCCCTTAGTTTTTTATTTTTTTTTTTTTTTTTTTTTTTTTTTTTTTTTTTTTTTTTACGGCGCATCGACAAATCTTGGCCATTAGCGCCGGCCTCCAGGGAGCAGACAGGAATTTTCTCAGCGAGCCCTGAGATGAGAAAATTCGTGTCGCCGGTGGGGATCGAACCCACCATCTCCCGCTTATGAATCCAGCGCGCTAGCCACTAGACTACGGGAGACCCCTAGTTTTTTATTGATTTTTATTTTTGTAATTTCTTGTGTTAGGAAAATGTATTTGTGTGTAAAACAGGATAGGTAAAATGAGACCAATTTTCTATTGCTAGAAATAATAAAAAGTTTTGGGAACTTCGTATAATTTCTTAATATCTCGAAAACGGTTGAAAATCTTGGGAAGCGAAAGGTTACCATTCGAAAGCTTACTAAATGCTCAACAAAGAATGTTCTGACGAAAGTTTTAATTAGGCGATGTCAATCGGAGAAATAAGTGCTTAAAAAATTAAAGTAATTGATTTCGTTTATTCGAATGGTTTTTTCTTGTCTGTTTTTATTCCTTGTTATTTCTTAATTGCTTGTAGTTGGATAATGTATTTTACAATAAAACTGGTTTAGTAAAATAACAAAACAATTTATTGTTAGAAATATAGATTTCCTAGATTCCAAGACCTTGTAACTAGCGGGACCCTTTCTAGTGTTGACCGACCCTTCCAGGTAAGATCGTAAATCAAGACCTTTCAAGACTGGTGGAACCAAAATAATAACTGCTTCTATTTTAATCTTCAGGCGATTCGCCAAAGTTGCGAAGCCTTATCAATAAATAAATATTTTAATCTTTCCAAATTAGACTAGGGATAAGAACGGAACCGCGCTAAGATGATGCAGTTCCTGCGAGTCGGACTTTTTTTTTTTAAACAATAACTCATATTTCCGTTTTATTTTTATTTGCTAATTCCCCCTCCCCCCTTCACAATATACTATTCTATAAAAAATGTTATTTGTTGTTTATTTTTATGTCACTACTTATATATACATATTAATTTATCAATATTAATCGAAATTATTAATGATAAATTATAATAGGTTGAACTTATTTTTTGAACCTACTAAAACATTTTTATCACCTAAAAAGACCTAAAATGGATTTTTTAAATAAAAACCTAAAAAGGCATATTATGCCTGTTTCAAACCTAATTAGATGCTTATTTTATCCTAAAAATCCGGTCCCTAGTAATAAAACATAGAAAATAATGTTTGAAACAGGTTGTACTGGCTCGTGATATTGCCAGTCCAAACAAGGACGTTGTTTGTTTTTTAAAGATAACTAGTCACCCACTGGGCCTATAGACTTCCAATTGCACTTCAATTGAAGCTAATAAAATGTACTATAACTTTTATTCTCAGGAGTATTTTGTAAGATGATTATTCCGGTCTGCATATCCCTCCAAACCCGCCTGATAGTTAAATTTTCCATTTTTTGGGAAAAGTAGCCATACTTTGAAGAGCTGTATCTCAAAAGTTATTCTTCCTAAAAAGTTGGTTTTAGCACCACAAGTTTTTAAATTTTATCTACTTTAAAAAAGCAAAGAATACAAATTGTTTTACGATGCACGGTTTAGGGGCTATAAGCAAAAAACAAAAACATGTCCAAAAATTTTAATGTTTTTCGACTGTTGCGCAGTTAGCACAGGTCTTTCGAAGCTGACAAATTGGGTACACACTACAGGGGTGGTCCCGAACAACACCCCGAAAAATCAGCGTTACGCGTTTTTTTGCGAACATTGCCCTTTTTTTTTGTCTTAGGTGACTGAACTATTAGGACTTTTTCTTATTCCTATGCATGAAAAGGGGTATGAAAGGACACCAATTTGCAAAGGAGAGTATTTTGAAGGGATTTAGGTTCTTTTGTAAAAACAAAATTGAGTACAAGTACCATTTAAAAAATAATTCTCATTCTGGGGGGTACCTCCTTGTATGTACAGGTTGTCCCAGTCTTAAACCGACAGACTTTGTATATCGATGGGGAATCAAAATACTAAGTCAAAAAGTCCTTTGGCGATTTTCTTTGTTTTCGCTTCGTTTTTGAGAAATACGCAAAAAAACATGTTTTTTGGACAAATCCCGATTTATTGCTTAAACGAAGTGTTTTACAAAAAAAAAAAAAAAAAAAAAAACCACCTCAAAACAAATGTTGTAGCTTATTAAATTATCTTTAAGATGATATCAAGTTCAGCGTCATAGCTCGATTGCGTATCGAGGTGTTTTTTCGTACAACACTTCGTTTACACGATAAATTGGGATTTTTCCAGAAAACACGGTTTTTGCGTTTTCTCGAAAACGAGAAAATAGCCAAAGGACTTTTTGACTTAGGTTTTCTATTCCCCATCGATATACGAAGACTGTCGGTTTAAGACTGGGACACCCTGTATAATTTATTTGATTTTTTCCCAAACCATCTTCTTACTTCATATTTTCCTAATGGCTGAAAATTGTATTTATTCAACTATTGTTAAGTTTTTTTTATTATTTTTTATGTGTAATTTTTTTGTATGCTTTTGTTATAGAGAATCATCCTTACTACCACTCTGGAGATAGACCATTATTAGCTAGTCCCAATTTTCTTAAGTTAACTCGTCCTGGCAGAAACTTAACTACTGGACATTTAGGTAAGTAGCTAACATACACAAAAAAACACACCCATTGCAATCAAGACTTGATAATCACCCCACTTTTTTCACACAATTTTTGGAATATAAAAATGAAAAAAACTAATATAGTTAAATGAATTATGTTTCTTTTCGACATGACCTCCCAACATTCACCAACAAGTCAAACTTCCTTGGAAGGGCTAATTTTTATGGTGGATTAATGTAGTGAATTAAATTGTTTGTCAATTTTGTATCTATTATTTTTTCTTTGGGCACAAACTGATAAAAAAAAATATTTTCTAATCTGCAGTATTTCTGGCTCAATTAAGTATTTTCACTCTTTTGGATGTATGTGGCATAAGTCTTTAACACATTCACTGCGCCTTAAAATTTTAAAACTTTCTATGGAGCCAACTACTTTTTATCTTTTTTTCATTAATATAAAAATTAAAATATAAAGTATAATGATTTCAAATGCATTTTTAATGGCGCTAAATCCGGTTTGAAGCACGCCCCGGCTCCCGGGGCGAGGGCACCATGCGAAGTGTGGGCACCAACTCTAGTCTCACACAGTTACCTGAAATGGTTTGTATCATTGTTTTTGTATGGCAATCCATTAAAGAAATGCCTATAAAGTGATATTTTACGTATGCACAAGTTAATATAATATGCTTTATTGTATATATAAACACGACATATATGTGTAATTTATTTTTTATCATAACTTTGTTTTATTTATTTACAATTTAACTAACTCATTAGTATTAAATCCTATAACTATTATTTATTATCTACCTTCTGCTACTAATACGTATCTTACTAACTAACATACTATTCTAACAATCATTTATTTCTGTACTAATACTAACTATAATTACTTATAGTTATGAAATTCCCTAAAGCAGGGCACTAAACAAAGTCCTGGTTGATGTGGGCAGTGAATACAATAATGGACAGTGTTTTTTCTAATATCATGTTTGTACAATCAGTTTTGGGATCTACTCCTAATTGTTTCCCCTTTGTAATCTTTCGGACAAGGTTCTGGTAAATTGATAGTTACTGCTGCAAATGGATCTTCAATTTGATGCGTTCTTCCGACTAGTGCTTCTGTTTTTTTTGTTTTTTTTTTTACGGCGCATCTACATCTAGGTCATTAGCGCCGTAGTGCTTCTGTTATCGCCAACCTGAAGTCATAGAGGGTCATACATTTGGCAGACCATCTAAATGCGTTGTACAAAAAATGTGAATTAGCAGCATTATTTGAAAAATGTGCAATCTCATTTTTTTTCAATTTCTAATTCGTCATCAGAGGCATTGAAATTTATGTCATGGATTTCATCTACTGTGGCAATAATGGTATTCCGCCCCTTTTCTGTTTTCCTTAGTAAAAATAAAGAAGTTTTAATTACTCTAAAAATCTAAAGTGACTCCTGAATATTCAATAAATAAAAGTAAAATTCTTTTTTCAGAGCCTTCCCTTTTTAGGGTGATACCAGAACCTAGAAAATCGTATCAGAATATTTTATAAGAATTTTCCTAAATTCTTTCCCCCATTTTTATTATTTAATGATACAAATACTCATAGTTTAGTGCCTGAAGGAACAGAAGTGGAGATATTACTTTCTGTTGCACTACATTGACTAGTCGGCCCAAAAGTAAGAGACACTTTTGGGCCGACTTGTCAACGTAGCTTCACTTTTATCTAATAAACCGACTAATATATTATACAGATGCAAAACATGATACTAAAACGAATAATTATTCATTTAATTAAAGCAACATCATCTGTAATAACGAGAATTTTTTGTTATGTAGATATTAACGAATGACAACCTTGACTAAAATCCATGACCGCTGTTATTTTATTCCACTATGTCAAGACATTTTAGGATCTAAAGAACAACGTTCCACACTAATTAACCGTACTGAATAAATATAAAATGGTTTTACAAATTCACATTATTATTGTTGTATACTCACATAAATTTTGAAGAAATTTTAGAAAAAAAGTAATTTTTTCAGGAGCCAATGACTACCCACAAAACTTGTTCACTTAGCAATGCCCAGAAGCAATCTAAACACCTCTGCAAGGTGCTCAGCCTGTGCTAGAGCAATAAAATGGGAGGTAGGAGAAGACCCCGGGAGCCGGGGTGAGGGCATTTGGCGAAGGTATAGCTCTCACCGGCTCACGGGGCATGGGCAGTGAAAGCATTAAAAATATTATTTCCCTTACTTCTTTGGTTGCGTGCCTTTATGATCCGTCTGTTTAGTTTCATTTTTGTTGGTTGTGTTAGTAGTTAAATTTGCCCCCCCCCCACCTTATACCAGCCCTTTGCCGTCAGTAAAATTACTATCCTACCACGACCATCTATGTCATTTCCTCAATTTTCTTTCAAGTTGCCTAGAGAGGAAAGCTTTCCTTCCTGTCATGGTCTGTCATTCAACGACAGTAATGCAGCTCTCACTTTAAAGGCCCAATTTCTAAGCTTTGGGAACCGGTCATCTTTTAAATACTCTGTACTCTCTGGCAGCTGTCTGGAGTTCGAGTCAGTAATGCTATAGTGTTGTCAATTCTATCTGATCATCTTGTGTTTTATTTTTATGATGCTTAACCCATTCGATGCGACGCCCGAGAATACTTGCGGGGAAAATTGGTGCACCAGAGTTTAACCCTTAAGTGGAAACATACAAATTTTGAACGTTGAATGCGTCTGTGAGACGTATGCACAGGAAAAATGTCCTTGGGTATTTTTTTAGCGAAACTTTAAATAATAAAAGAGTAGCTTATTATAATAATAAATAAAAAACATTTTCATTGCTACATTTAAAAATCACGTCTAAAAACAAGCAGTGGTATAAAGTAGAAAGAGAGATATTGGGAAGAAAAGTGAGTAAACTTTGTTTTAAATGGTTATTGTAGGTTTACTGCATACCTCAATTGTAGTAAATAAATCATTTCAAGTAATACATGTCGTCGTTCACGAAAGATAAACATGAAAATGATGATTAGTAAGGAGTGCCCTACATAAAAAAAAAAAAATACGGGTGCGTACGGCCGCTCTAGGAGAGGAAGTTTGGTTCGCCTGTGGAGGGAATAGGCAGCTAGCCCATGTCGCATCGAAAAGGTTAATAAGGTGGTTATTTTTTATTTTATTTTAATTTTTTTTACGGGGCACCGACATCCATGGTGCCGGTGGGGATTTTCTCAATGGGCCGTGATCTGAGAAAAATACCTGCTGCAGGCATTCCAATCTCATCTCCCGCATGAGAATTCAAGGCATTATTCCGTGGTTATTTTTTTTTTTTTTTTTTTTTTAACGGCGCATCTACATCTTGGTCATTAGCGCCGGGCTATCTACAGGTTGCCACCCTTTTCTAATGCCAACAGCACGTGGTCGGTCACCCATTCAGGTACCGACCTTGCTTAACTTCGGTTATTAAATATAAGTTAAATATTCCGTGGTTATTAAATATAAGTTTTAATTAATTAGCTTGTCTAATGTATAATTGATTGTAATTAATATTTTTTTCTTTTCTTTTATTAATTTCAGCTAATTTCAAGCCTTTGGACTCTTCATCACCTGGTTAGCCTATTTTTATTTTTATTTTTAATTGATGGATTTATATATACATTTCATTGCTGGGAATAATGCGAGGCGTGTTTTTATGTAAGTACAGTTTTGCCACACCGCGACCACAGCACTGGGTACCTACATCTCTTGCCTTACGCACTGACGCCATTACAATATGATTCTTCTTTGTTTACGTTATTTACTGAGTGTTTAAGATGCCTTCGGTAATCATGTGTCCCGCCGACTGTGAAGTACGGGCTGTTATAAGATTTCTTAGTACTAAAGGCCTAAAACCGATCAATAGTCTTTGTGAGATTAGTGCAGTTTACAGTCAAAACATTATGAGTGATGGAATGGAAAGAAAGTGGGTGAGAGCATTTAAAGATGGCCGCACAAATGTGCATGATGAAGTGGGCGTCCTTCGGTTGTTAATGAAAGTTTGGTGCAGGAAGTGGACAATAAGGTGAGACAAAACAGACGCTTTATGATTTCTTCCTTGTGTGATGACTTTCCTAATGTTTTATGTAGTGTTTTGTATGGCATTTTGACCGAGCGCTTGAATTATCAAAAATTGTGCTCACGTCGGGTGCCGAAAATCATGACAGATTAGTACAAAACCAAACGTTTAGGCAGTCCATTGACTTTCCATGGGTGAAAGTTTGAAACATGGGTGGCCTATGTCACAGCAGAATCAAAGCAACAGTCAATTGAATGGCAGCATTCACATTCACAGTGAAGATTAAGCAAACAATTTCTGCCCGGAAAATCATGTGCACAGTTTTTGAGGACAGAAAAGGATTATTGCTTGTTGATTCCCTGCCTTGTAATGAGACGATCAATGCAGCAGCTTATTGTGAGACATTGAAAAATCTGCGCCATTCAATCCAGAACAAAAGACATGGATAGTTGAGCAAGGGCATCTTTTTTGCTGCATGACAATGCCCGTCCGCATGTGGCTAATCAGACCAAAGATCTCATCACATATTTTCAATGGGAAACTCTAGATGATTCTCTGTACAGCCCTGATCTGGCGCCCAGTGACTACCATCTCTTCCTGCACTTAAAGAAACACCTGGGCGTTCAGCATCTTCAAGACGATGAGGAAGTCAAAACAGTTGTGATGCAGTGGTTAAAAAGTCAGGTGGCTGACTTCTATGAGGAGAGTATTCATAAACTGGTGCAATATTATGACCAGTGCCTCAATATTGAAGGATATTATGTAGAAAAGTAGATTAGGGTACTGGCTTTCATGTAAAGATAATATTATTGAGATATCTTTGCATGTCTTTTTTTTTTTTTAATTTCAAAACGGTTCTTACTTAAAAAACACGCCTCGTATTTATTTTTGGATGGAACGGCTTCTTTCTCCAGAAAGATTTCCCTTGGCTACCACCAAGGATGAAAATTGAATAGCCTGACAAAGATGAAGAGGAATTCATCGAAATATCCCAGGAAGGAATAGGAGAGAAGATCAACTGCTGGAGAAAGAAGCTGTTCTATCCAAAAATATATATACATTTTAATTCTCGTGAAAGATGACCCAATATATATTTTCCACTTTTTCTTGTTTCTTTTTCTGGCAGGGGGTTGATAAAACAGTACACTCTTTGTTCACATTTACTACTTTATTTGGTATGTCTCGCCCGACATGTTTCATGTCTTTTCACTCCTCTTCAGGGGCTGTCCTTATCGGGAAGTCCTCTCGAATGTGTATGTAGACGTCTACGTCAATCAATCTTGTTGCATATTATATTAATGTCAAACCGAAAACCGGAAGCACAATTTTTTTTTATGGTTCAAACTGTTTTATTTACTTAAATAGGCCTCCCATTGTAAGAAATCAGGCAATATAAACATTTTAAAACCAACAGGGAATTTTTCCATTAAAGGGGTTATGGAAGCCTCAAGTTGAAAATTTCTTTAGAATAAATTTATATTAAAATTTAAATTTCTAAAATAATACTACATTAAAAAATACCTTTTTCCATTGGAAATTACTAGGTTAGTTGCACTGGAAAAGAACTGGAGGGGGTAAAGTGATTTAATAATTAATAATGAAGACCCTTTGAGTTCATCTTATTTCACCAAAAACTCTGGAATCTACAGGGGTTGACTCATGTCCAATGAAACACTGATTGAAATAAATTGTGTTGTTATCTGTTTTGTGTTCATATGCTTCAATGTCAGTTATGGGCATAATTTTATTTACAAATAAAAATACGAATTTATTCGTACTTCGTGTATGTGTAAATACGAATATAAATGAATTTGTATCCATGAGTGTGAATACAAATTAATTTGTTAATTAAATAAAAAAAGAGAAATAAAATTTTATTCTCAAATTTTTGTGTAATACAAATAAATTCACAGAAAAAATTGTAAATATTCACAAAAAATCAATTTATTACAATGAAAATCACTTTAAAATATATGAATAAAAATTCATTCACATTATAATTTGTGAATAAAAATTTATTCACAAAAATATTCGCAAATAAATTATGAATTTATTTGTATTAACGATAAGATGCTATTACAAAAGTTATTGAAGGTAATTTTTTTAAGGTGCTTAACGTCTGGGTTATAAGCGCCTAGATACCTTTTTTTTTTTTTTTTTTTTTTTTTTTTATGGACCACCAGGGGTTCAGATACCGAACCCTCTCCCCGCAGTGTGTGGACACACGGCATGGGGGCGCACCTACCTCCCTCTAACACAGGATTCCTTATTTTGTTTTAAATTAATTTTCAGAATTAAAAAAAAAATGAATTTAGGCGCTAACCTAGACGTTAAGGCCCTTAAAAAAAAAAAAAAAAATCACCTTCAATACCTTTTGTAATAGCATCTTATTGTTAATATGAATAAATTCATATTAATATTAAGATGCTATCGCAATTTATTTGCGATTTTTTTAGTGAATAAATTTGTATTCACAAATTATAATGTGAATAAATTTGTATTTATATATTTTTTTTGTCACTTGATTTTTTGGGAATATTTACAATTTTTGTTTGTGAATTTATTTACTTTCGTATTTATAAATATATTCGTATTTTTATTTATAAATAAAATTATGCCCATCTCTGTTCGAGGTGAGGAATATAATGAAACTACTTTCAAGCTTAAATATGTCAATGTTTTCAATACAATAGGTAAAAATAGTTTGTGTGATTAGATCACTCGAAACAGCGGAACAACTTGAAAATGTTTTCACATGTTCTACATTCATCCCAACTAAAATATATGTTTATAAATATACACATGCAAACACACACACACACATATATATATATATATATATATATACATTTATTTATATATAAACGTTTATACAAATATGTTGCCATGGAAATTTCGATTGGACCACCTCAGTTGGAGAAAACTGTGCTTAAGGTTACGAATATGATTGTTTCATTCCATTGAACGTGTTTATTACTCTTTTTTTTTGTTTTTGTTGAACTGTAAAATATTCCCTATCAAAAACAGCATGAAGTTATTTCCCTTAGAAAGAAAAAATATTTAGAATTTTTTTTAAGCTTATATAAGGGATAAGAGTATTATGGAAATATGCTAAGATGTCACTGTTTTATGAGTAGATGTCACTATATATTTTTTAAGGCTCTAGATTTGAGCAAAGAGCAGATAATAATAATCAATTTTCTTCTGTAGGTTAGCTTAGATTTCACTTGACTGTCTTTCCCAAACTTCATCAATTTTTTTTATTTTTTTATTTTATTTTATTTTTTTTTTTTTTTTTGCTTTTGTTACTATTGCCTCTGTAGCTCAGGCTACTGACAGGCCTACAAATGGTAGTGGGCCTATAGGTGTTGCTTCCAAACACTGTCCTGCCAATTTCTCTGCTGTCTCATTGCCTAAAGTTTCTTCTTATGTGGTCATCAAATATAATTTTTAGGCTTATGCATGTTGTGTAATGTATTATTTAATGTTATTACCATTTATTTTTCTCTTTTATTTATTGCAGCTAATTTCAAGCCTTTGGACTCTACATCAGCAGGTTAGCTATTTTTTTTTTTCAATTGAGAGACAGAAACAGAGACACGGACACGGAGAGGGAGAGGGAGAGAGGGACGGGGACAGAGAGAGAGAGAGAGAGAGAGAGAGTTTTAAAACTAATTTTCGGTTTGGTTACTTTGAATCGTTGGATTCAATTGAAATATTTTCCACATGTTTGAACATTATCTGAACCTGAGATATTTTTGTTACATTTGGGGTTACGGAAGAAAAAAATTATTAATAGACATGATAAGTTTTTGGATCTTGGTATCTTTTGTATGATATCCCGAAAACGCTTGGGAAATTGTGGTAAGAGGAAGGTGACGATTCGAAGGCTTACTAAATTCTCTACAAAAAAAACTTTCTGAAGCAATTTTCGATGGGGCGATGTCAATTGGATTGCTTAAAATTTCTAAAGTGTTAGTTTTGTTCGTTTAAACAGGTTTTGTCTCTGTTTAACTCACTTTTTCATTGTTTTTTGTTTTCAATTGCAGTTAAAAATGAAATAAGTATTTTAGTTAAAGAAGGTAAGGAAATGAGAAATATATTGGAAATAGTGTTTTCCTAGGGCTAACGCTGAGAAGGAGGGGGGAGTCATTTCTGCTTAGGATATTGTCAGTTTACTTTTGTGGTGCCTTAAATTTTCCTTCTCCTTGAGATTTTATTTTATATATTTTATGGAGATCAAAACCTACCAATAACTGCTCCTATTCCTTTACTAATGGCTCAAGGGCTATGAATGGAAACGTACTAAGATGATCCAGTTCCTGCTAGTTCGGACTTTTTAAAATAATATTAAAGATTTCAATTAAAATAAGAATAAACATCTTTGATAAATTGGCTTTAATGTAAAACAACTTTTAGGATGAATAAAAGATTGGTGGACTATCTTATAAATGCAGACAATTTCCTTAACTAATAAATAGAAAAGGGAACAGCAATTTCTAATTTGGATAGACGATTTTTTAGAAAATGTGCTAATTTAGACTAGTATAATTGTCTGTATTTGGGTATTGCCCAAAACATTGTAAAATGGGAGAAAATACATGGTTGATAGAGAAAAAAAAAAAAAAGATCTTTTTGTTACTTATTTTATTTCAAAAGTACTTTGAAACTAGTGGTGATGAAGATTTCTTCAAAAATTCTATTTTATTGGTGCCATTATATATTGTATATATATTTTTCTAAATTACAATGAGTATTATTTTAATCATGTAGACATTAATTAATACTTCCTTGTCTACAGGTATCACCAATATCTCCGCCATTTCATCACCTCCATCAACTATTACTTTGTCAGATTCAGCTTCTTCATCAATGTCTGAATTCAGGAAAAGAAACCTACATTCTTTTAATCGTCAATAGATTATGTATTTGTTTAAAAAATATATATATATTTAAGTAAAACAGCAAGAGAACTCATTACTTTTGAAATGATTAATATTATTACTTCGAGCTATCTTACTTGGTGTTTTTCACAGTTTTAAATTATTTTTTCTTTAAATGAAAAAATAAACAGTTGAATGTTTCTTTAATAATGTTTTATTTATATTTATGAATTTTAAATTTTCTACTGCAATTATTTTATGAAGCATTTAGTTATTCCAGACAAAATAGTGCATTACTATATTACATTATTGTAATTAGTTTAGTTGCTGTCATACAATTGTAACATATTTTTCCTTTTTCTTAAGCCTTTTTTATACGTATGCTCTTAGATTAATTTACCTATTTCCATGGCATGAATGTTATTTTGTTTTCTATTTTCTAAAAGTTGTATGCTTCCTCATTTTGTAGTTTTCTCAGAATATTTCCTTCTATAAAATGTTTTTGTGTAAGTGCAATTAAAAACATAAAAAACTTGTTTTGATATGACTAATAAAAAAAAAAGAACTAAGTAAATATGTAAATTTATTTACACATAGTACATATGTATATTTGGAATTTCTCATATTAAAGGCAAATTTTAATGTATTTTTCCCTTTGAATTTTTCTAGTTAATATTTATGTAAAGTATACAAAAAGGGTTAGTTGTGTGCTTCTAATTATTTATACAAACAATGACTAATCACACAGATTGTGTGAGTATTAGGGTAATAAAAATGTGACTATGGTTGTGAGTTTCTCATAGATATTATAAATAATTAAATACTTATATTTTACTTATTACGACTTTCAATGTTCAAGTCTGTTTGTCGATAATAATTCTTAAGTTGAAACAATATGATATGTAGTGAACTTCTGTTTTTTTTTTTTTCATTTGTAAGGAAAATGGAATAATACATGCTTAAACTAATGTTTATAATAATTTCCATATTCCATTGTTTAATTTTGGTTTTCAGAAGTCAGGATCATGGATCTAATACATTGGTAATTAGAACGTTTTCAAAGTTTGGCAGCTGGTAAATTATTCTGTAGCCATAAGCTAAAAGGGGCATGTTTCTGTTGTTATTTATTGTAAATTTTTAAAAATTAGAGCATCATTTATGTGTTATTTATGTATTTTTGTTCATAGATATTTATATGTTTCTTTGTATAAAAAAATCCCATGTAAATAACAAAACATTATAAGTAGTTAATAGTAACAAATAATGAATACGAGATAAGTTATACAAAAATATCTAAACATTTTTCTTCTCTCAATAAGATAAATGATTGACATTTGTTTAATGGGAAAACCCATAAAAAAATGTTTATTCTGTACATGTAATTATTTTAGGCTGTATATAAAAACTGCACCATAATATTTTAATGTAGTTGTGTGACAGTAGTCCCAAACATCTATATTGAGAACAAAATAATGAGACTAATTTTCTAGTCCTATTTTTCATATGATAAATATATTTTCCCCCGACTATTTTATTTTAGAATTTAAAATAAATGTTTTAAGCAAAAGAAAAAGTACAAAGGGATTTAAACATATGTTTTAAGTCCCTTTGTATTTGTCATATATATATATATATATATATATATATGTATGTGCACATACACACTTTCTAATAGGGACAGCTTATTACATCATGTTATAGACAATAGTCTTTAGAAATCCTTATTTTCCTTTGTCCTGATATGTATCCAGTGTTGCAGGGACTTATAAAAATTTATAAGATGAACTTTTTTTACTTTAATATTTGTCAATCTTACAACTATTTATTCTAACAAAGAAACACTATCCTAGATTGAATAGTAAGGTAATTAGTGTAAATACGACTACTAGTATTGTAAATACCAGCAAAGATTGACATAGGTTAAAGTAAAACAACATTTATTTTTGAAGTCCCTTCAAGGAGCATTGATGCTTGAAACCTATCAGGGCTAAGCAAAATAAAGGAATTATGTATGACGAATATTGTCTGTGATATGACCTAGTCTTGGCTAGGCACATTTATGTATTAAGAAGGAAGTCAACTTTGAAGGGCAAATCCACACACACTAATGTGAGTCCAAAGTCTTTTGTCTTTGCATGCATGTGTGTTTTATAACACAAGATGTTATTATGACATAATATTAGTGATAAAAATGAATGCTCTAAATAAATTTATTGTAAATATATATTTAAAATTTTATATTTTTAAATTATAAATTTGAAATTGGTTTTCATTTTGACATTCTTTTCCCTGTTATAGTTATCATACCGATTTATGACTTTATTTATTTATCAAAACATCTGTACGGGCAGGAGTGTGGAGGCTGATACTCTGACCAGGTAAAGATGTTGGCAAAGAAAAGTCACCTCAATCACTGATTGATATGGGAAGCTATCGAATTTTAAAGAGGTATGGATGGCTTTTAGGCCATTAATGCTGGGGTTTCTACTGGTTGCCACCCTTTCAAAAACCCAATGGTATATCAGGGAATTTTTCAGTGAGCCCTTCAGTGAAAAAGTCAACCTGCTACAGGTGGGACTCGAACCCACATCTTCTGCATGAGAATCCAGCGTGCTAGCTACTACATCACAGGGTGACCTCTATATTATTACCTAATTTAGATTTATAGTTGAATTTATCTGCTTCAGTTTTTCATAGTCCTGTAGAAACTGTAAATTCTCTAGAAATATAAATTTACTGATGTCTGTCTAAGGTAAAAACAATAAATGAGCAAAAGGTAAAAGCATTACCTGGAAGGACATGAATAAAAACATATTTTAAAATAATGAATTTTTTATTTGCCAAAATTTTGTGAGTTGTTTTTCAAGCCTTCATTAGAACTATAAAAAAAAAAAAAAAAAAAAAAATTGACTAGATGACTATAATTGACCAAACCTAACCAAATTTTCAACATATTAGTTTTGATAAAATTCAAACATGCAGAAAATGTTTCAACTGAATCCCATGATTCTAAGTACCAAAATCAAAGACAAAAAGAACAGTTCGAATAAGCGAAATCAATTACTTTAAAGTTTTAAGCACTTATTTCTCCGATTGACATCGCCTAATCAAAACGTTCATCAGAACCTTTTTTGTAGAGCATTTAGTAAGCTTTCTAATGGTATTCTTCCGTTTACCAAGATTCTCAACCTTTTTCGAGATATTAAAGAAAGTATACTAAGTTACCAAAACTTTTTATGTCTGTTAATAAAATATTTTATTCTAACCCTTCCTTAACTCCAAACGTAATCAAAGTTTTAACATATTAGTTTTAATGAAAGTAGAACATGCAGAAAATGTTTCAACTGAATCCCATGATTCTAAGTACCCAAACCAAAAACGGGATTCAAAAACTATTTTTTCAATTTGCTCAAGATCGGTTAATGCTATCGCCTTGAAAATGGTTTCATTCGTTTTCTTAGGCCAAGAAGCACATAAAACGAGTACTTTCAAGCTCATGAACTCAAAAACGTAAGCGTTACGATTTTTTTGCGCGAATTTCGCCCCAAACGCCATCTTCCAGTGGGCGGATTTTGCTGGTTAACGAACTTGACCTTTCAAATTAGACAAAAGATTTTTGTACCAAATTTAATCAAAATCGGACCATTTGTCTGGGAGCTAGAGAGCGAACAGACAAATATATATATATATATTTTGTTCATTAGTGTACGTTATATACAGTTAAAATTTATTTATATATATAGAGTGTTCAAAACTCGATTGACCCCCCCCTTTTTTCCACAATTTTTGAAATTTAAAAACGAAACTTGGTGCGTCTTAACGTGGTCGAATGTACATTCATTGGACCTAATGCACGACCCCTCAGCTGTTACCCAGTGTGCCATGCTACACCAACTTTATATTATATAGTTGTAAGGAACAAACATACAGCTGGTAGATTTTTTCACTTTGCCTATGACACTTCCTGTATCAAGGCCTACCTGTGTGCCAAGTTTGGTCAACATCGGTCAAACGGTATGGATTTGTATAAGAAAAAAACAGACAAACAGAAAGCTGACATATGATTTTGACCTAGCCTATGACTCCCCGTATCGACCCCTACCTGTGTGCCAAGTTTGGTCAAAATCGCTCAAAAGCTGTGGATTTATATGAGGAACAAATTGAATGGCTTTTTCTTTTTTTGTTCCACAATATAGCATCCCTATACTATAGGGAGTTCATTTAGGTTCTGCAGGTTCCATCTTCCAATACTGCCTGCATTACAATCAAAGTAATATACATTTTTTTTATAATTTTTTTCTGAGTTTTAAAAGTATAATAATAATAATAATATTAAAATAGAGAAATATGATAGCGTAATGATAACAACTATAATAATAATACAAATAAAAATAGTAACAATAACATTGAAAAAGAAACAAATTGCAATATCAAAATTATAAATTAATTGAAAGAAATACAATAAAAGAATGAATATAAATGAATTAAATAAAATAAAATAACTGATTAATGAAAAGAAAACGTCCGTTCTTGCAATGGCTTATTCTTGCGATTGTTAAGACAAAATTCAATCAGGATTGTGGTCCTGAGAAACTGTTCAATTATTATTATTATTATTAGCATTATTTTTCAAAAACAAATGCACTACTTTTCTCATTTGTTCCGATACTAAACATAAAGGTATGAATTCTGTATACGCACTTTTGATAAGATTATATCATATAATAATAAAAAATTATGATTTGTCAAAATGAAAGTATTTACAGTGATAATCCATCGTCTCAGTTTAAAAATAAATATATCTCAAGATACATACTTTCAGAAAAATTTCACAAAAGGTTTTAGTGGAAATATTTTACTACAGCTCATGACAAACGTGTAGTAGATAGGGTGGGAGAAAGAGTAAAATCCTTGGTCTCTAATGGAAGTTATGAGCAAATCTGAAACTAAAAATTTAAAAAACTCAGTAGAGTTTGCTAATGTTGCATCTAGTTTAATGACAAACACTACAATTCTCCGTAAGAGCCAAGTAGATATTGAGCCTGCTATAAGTTCGGACAATCCATGGGTTAATGTTAAAGACATAGTTTTTATTAAGCAAATGCATGTGCTAAAATGCAATTCGCCAATCAAAAATTCAACTATGGAAAACAAACTGAAACCAGCAAGTTAACAGATCAAAAACTTAATATTTCAAATTTTAATGTTAGTTACTGGTGTGCAGTTACATGTGATAAAAATTAAGTTGTATTTCATTTTATATTGCCCAGCAAACCCTTCACTGAAGTAATGAATGTTTTATACATGTAGGTAGTTCTCATTCTGAATAGCTTTGGGTTATTTTTTATAGTTTTTAAAATTAAATCGCTGTACTATAAAAAACAATATATTGTTAGCTAAAATTTTAATTGAACAATTTTTTGTCTTTAATGGAAAAAAATTAAAGAGTGAAAAAAACCATAAATTTTATTTTTTCATGTGAAAGTGTATACCTTTTAGAATAATAATAAAAAAATACTTCAGTGATTATCTTTTTACTGTTTGATGATATTCCACTTAGTGTGGAACGCCATATTTAATTTTTAAAAAATGTATTTTAACACTTTAGGATTTTTTCAGACCATTTGTAATTACTTTATGCTTATATTATTTTTTTCTGGCTTCCATATTTATTGAAGTATTGTCATAAAAAATGTCATCAACATTGGTCGATAGGTATGATTTATATTCTAGAACTAAGTGCACTTCCTTTGTCCAGTCGATGATAACTGCAAAATTTCAAATACTTTGGCAGTGCATAAAATTAAACTATTTGAGATTGACAAAACTATTTTATATTCTTACTTATATCCATGAAAGGGACAAACATGCCAAGTTTCATTAAAATCTGAGATCATGGGTGTCAAATCCTATTTTTTTGGGTTGATTTGACATGGAATGACCCAAATGTTTAAACATCATGTCACATATAGATGATTTTAGGTGGTACGTTAAAGAACGTACCTAAATAATTAAAGTTCTGTACTGATCTATGGGTTCATGTTAGAAACAGTTTTTATTAAGCAAATACACGTGATAAAATGCAATTTGTAAATTAAAAAAAAATCAACTATGGAAAACAAACAGGAAACTCCAAATCAACAGATAAAATACTTAATATTTCGAATTACTTACTAATATATAATATTATTAAAAGTATTTAAATGATTAAAGTTCTGTACAGATCCATGGGTTAATGAAAGAAGGCATAGTTTATGTTAAGCAAATGCATGAGATAAAATGCAATTTGCAAATTAAAAAAAAATTAACTATTGGAAACAAACGGGAAACTCCAAATCAACAGATCAAATACTTAATATTTCAAATTACTTACTAATATATGATATTAATCCAAAATCTCAGAATATAAGGCTATAATTTAGATAAACACAGCATTTTGTACGTTACATATAGATGATTTTAGGTGGTACGGAAAAGAACTAAAAGTATTTAAATTATTAAAGTTCTGTGCAGATCTATGGGCTAATGTTGAAGAAATAGTATTTTTTTAAGCCAATGCATGTGATAAAAAGCGATTTGCAAATAAAAATAATCAACTATGGAAACACATCAATCAATGGATCAAACTCTAGAAGCCCAGTGTCCTACCTACATCTTCATCAGAAATTAAGAAAATTGATCTTATATGATAATATTTGTCCAAATTCTGAGAAAATAAGGCTATAATTTAGGCAAACATACAAAGGTTTAAACTGAAAAGTTTTGTTCCCAAAAAAAAAAATTTGTTCGCAATAAAAGAAGAATGTTTTGTTGGCTTGCTAATCTCCACCTAGGCAACACTGGAAAGAAAATGGCTATTTCTGACAATTCACTCTTCTATATTTGACAGTTTCGAACTCGTTACTCCCACACTGTGAAGCCTAGAAGATTTTGAGCTAGCCTAGGAGATTTCCCGTATCAAGAAGTACATGTGTGCCAAGTTTGGTTCAAATTGGTCAAACGGTGTGGATTTGTATAAAGAACAAACAGACAGACAAACTTACAGGTGATATTTATACATATATAGATTATTGAATTTTAGGTCGATTTTATATTGGTCATTTTTTCGCTAAAGCGCACCAATGAGTAACAAATTGCCAAAAACCGTTAAAACCCTTGTTTTTTGTCACTTTTCTGCCAATAACGCAGAAAGTATGTCCGTAATGAAAAAAGTAGTTGATATAAACGTTGTAGAGGATTAAATTTTCTTTCCAAAAAGTACTCTTAAATGCCTAAAACGTTAATAGGAATGGGGCAAAACACACTTTTGTTTTTGAAGTTTTAAGAAAAGTTTATGATCAACGTGGTCTACGCTTCCGTAAAACTTAATAAACATTTCCTAAACTTTTTGCTCCACCTAAAAATCAATTTCAATTACTTTATAAAGGCATTAAAATAATAAATTTAAAGGAACAGAACGCACCTAATCATTAGAATTTCGTAGTAATTATTTTTGTGTTGGACGATTTTTTTTTTTTTTAGTTATTTTGTTTTTTACGGTGTCTTGACATCTAGGCCATTAATGCCGACATCCAGAGTGCAGCGAGGAATTTTCCCAACGAGCCGTGGGATGAAATATTCCTGCCGGCGGTCAGTGGGGCCAAACTACTTTTCGTGTTTCAAAAAGGCTATAGAACAATCAGACGAGAAGAGGTAATCCTCACTAGACTCCGGATAGGACATACTCGCCTCACTCATGGTTATTATATGTCACGAGATGAGCCGCCGATATGTAGAACCTGTGGTGTTCTTATAACTGTCAAACATATATTAACAGAGTGTAGGATGTATGAGGAGGCGAGAAGACAATCCGGGGTAACCGGAACACTTGACAAAATACTGACTGACAGACTCGACAACATTGAAAAATTAATAACTTTCTTAAAACAAGCCAGCATTTACGACTCAATTTAAGTTAATTTAAGACGGTGGTGGGTGTTGGGAGGCAGGGGTGAGGAGAATGGACTGGTTCCCTGCGTGATGGGGGTGATGTTGGTTAGGCACTGGAAGGCTCTCGGGTCATCGATGAGACCCCGGGATTCGCGGGAGCATGGACGGAGCAAGCACGTCCACTTTCTCAGAGACGAACCCGATGTACAAACACAGAAATACAGCTGCCAAGCAATAGAATGAGAAGGCTTCTAGTGTCGGCCTGCTTTGCCTCCCCACGTTGGTTGCCTCTCTGGGCCCCTCACTCTCCCCTTCCTTCATCACATTACCGATTATATCTACAGACTTACTTCAAAGTAATTACAACACAGACAATTAAAGCTAACATCATTATGTAAACACCATTAAACTCTACTGGCGTTAATGACCCCAACGGTTGACACGCCTTAAATTTAACCAAAGACCACGTTGATCATAAACTTTTCTTAAAACTTCAAAAACAAAAGTGTGTTTTGCCCCATTCCTATTAACGTTTTAGGCATTTAAGGGTACTTTTTGGAAAGAAAATTTAATCCTCTACAACGTTTATATCAACTGCTTTTAGCGCTGTTACTCCCTATCTCCATAGGGAGAACCCGCTTATGAGGTTGACCTCATGACGCAATCCGGAAGTGCCGACTAGAAACTTTCACGTCTCAGACCCTATAGATTACTAAAATATAGGTGGCCCAAATTTGTGTGTGTGTGTATATATATATATATATATATATATATATATATATATATATATATATATATTTATATATATGTATATATATATTTATATATATGCTTGTCTGTTCGCGCTCTAGCAAGCTCAAAAATGGTCCGATTTTAACGAAATTTGGTACAAAAATCTGTCGTCTAATTTAAAAGGTCAAGTTCGTTAACCAGCAGAATCCGCCAACTAGAAGATGGTGTTTGGGGCGAAATTCGCGCAAAAAAAATCGTAACGCTTACGTTTTTATATGCTAGCAGGTACTTGTTTTATAGGTTTCTTAACACAAGAAAACGAATGAAACCATTTATAAGGCGATATCTGTAACCGTTCCTGAGAAAAGTGGAATCAATGTTTTTGTAAGTCATTATATTTTTGTGAGTACTTAGAATCGCAGGATTCAATTGAAATATTTTCTACAACTTGGAAATTAATCCTAACTAAGATGTTTAAATTTTGGTTATATTTGGAGTTAAGGAAGTATGCGAAAAAAAATGTATTAATAGACATGAAAAGTGTTCGGATCTTCATACAGTTTTCGTAAATATCTCGATAACGGTTAGGAAATTGCTAAGTGGAAAGTAACCATTCGAATGCTTACTAAATTCTCTACAAAAAAGGTTCTGAAGTAATATTCAATGGGGCAACGTCAATCAGAGATATCAGCGCTTAAAACTTAAAAAATGTTTGTTTTGTTGTTTTGAAAGGGGTTTTCTCTTTTTTTGTCTCACTTTTTAATTGTTTTTTTCTTGTTTTAAATTGCATTTATCATTAAAATTAGTATAGTAGTAAAATAAGCTAAGAAACGGTGAATAGTATTGGTAATAATAAGTTTGGAGTGGCTGTAATAATCAAGATGGCTGTGACTAATCATGATGACGTAGTTTGTTTTGAATTCTCCTGTCTATGTAACCTTCCTCAGTATCCTCGGTCCTATCCTGTACCTTGTGTATTCCTCCGACATCCCTACCCATCCAAACTACCTATGCTGATGATACAGCTATTTTTTCCTCCTCCCCTGATCCTGAAACTGCTTCCTCCCACCTGCAGGAACATCTAGAGTCTGTCGAGGATTGGTGCAACAGGTGCAAAATCAAGGCGAATCCAGAGAAATGCAGCCAAATAACATTCACCCTTAATAAGAGGACTTGTCCTCCTGTTTGCATATTCAGCCACGAACTCCCTATAGCCAATGAGGTGCGCTGCCTGGGATTATTACTGGACAGTAGACTCACTTGGAACCCACACACCCGACTGAAAAGAAAGGAACTAAACAGGAGATACGGACTCTTAAGACGACTATTGGGACCCTCATCAAAACTGACAACACAGAACAAACTCACTATATATAAAACCATCATCAGACCTATTTGGACGTACGGGCTTGAACTATGAGGAACAACCAAAACTTCAAATATACAGAGAATACAGGCATTCCAATCCAAAGTCTTACGCAAAATAGTTAATGCTCCTTTCTACGTTTCCAATAAAACCCTCCATAATGACCTCAACATCCCTTTCGTTCAAGAACTTGCAAATTCCCGATTCCTAACTTTTCACTCTAAACTATCTTCCCACCCCAATCCCAGAGCTCAATCTTCATTTGTTATGAAACCTGGATAACTCAGTGGAGATCTCAAAGAAGTGGCAGCACTTATCAACTCAATGAACCCAGGGTTTTTTTTATTTTTTAATTTCAGCGAGCAGTGGCCGCTTAAGCGGTCCTTGCCCGTTAAGGGGTTAACATACTTGAATGTACACTTAGTGCAGATGTTTGTTTAAAGAGTTACAAAAACCTATAGTGTTGTAAACCTCTATTTATATTTTATACTAGCTGACCCGGCAAACTTCGTACCGCCTAACAGTCGATTCTTTGATTTTTTTAAAAAATACTTATTCTGCTATTTGGGACACCGGGTCAGCTAGTAAAATAAAAATAAAAGAAAAAAGAAACTTAATAAGTCGACAATTACATTATGTCAAAAAGACTGACTCGCAGGAACTGCATCATCTTAGCGCGGTTACGTACATCTCGAATAAATGGAATAGATTAGCATCACAAATCACAGGAAACTGACAGTAGCCAACTTACACTGAATAATACGGATAATTCTTAATCCTCATACTTGAGGAAGGCTGAATAAGTCAATACAATTATGTACTGAAAACGTACTTACTCTTCGACTACTGCTCAGAAGGCTCTATTCTAAACAACCAAAAATTAATAGTCATTTTAAGTATCTTGTTTTACTAGCAAATTCGTTTTATTGTTATTGTTATGATGAACTGTAAATTTGTGCTTTATGGCGAATAAAATTCAATTCTGTCGTGGGTTAAATCTTTCTATAAAATAAGAAATAACAATAACTTCAGTTGGAGGCTGTGAGGAAGGTTATATAGACAGAATTCAAAACAAACTACGTCATCATGATTAGCCACAGCCACTCCAAACTTATTATTACCAAAACTTTCACCGCTTCTTAGCTTATTATACTACTATACTAATTTTACTGATAAATGCAATTTAAAACAAGAAACAACCAACTACAAAGTGAGATAAACAAAGAGAAAACCCGTTTCAATAGACGTTTTTAACACTTTTTAAGCTTTAAGCGCTTATATCTCTGATTGACGTTGCCCCATCGAATATTGCTTCAGAACATTTTTTGTAGAGAATTTAGTAAGCATTCGAATGGGCACCTTCCACTTACCACGATTTCCCAACCGTAATCGAGATATTTACGAAAAATGTATGAAGATCTGAAAACTTTTCATGTCTATTAATATAATAATTTTTTTCGCATGCTTCCTTAACTCCAAATATAACCAAAATTTAAACATCTAAGTTAGGATTAATTTCTAAGTTGTAGAAAATATTTCAATTGAATCCCGCGATTCTAAGTACTCACAAAAAAATAACGACTTACAAAAACATTGATTCCACTTTTCTCAGGAACGGTTACAGATATCGCCTTAAAAATGGTTTCATTTCGTTCATTCGTTTTCTTATGTTAAGAAACCTATAAAACAAGTACCTGCAAGCATATAAACTCAAAAACGTAAGCGTTACGATTTTTTTTGCGCGAATTTCGCCCCAAACACTATCTTGTAGTGGGCGGATTCTGCTGGTTAACGAACTTGACCTTTCAAATTAGACGACAGATTTTTGTACCAAATTTCGTTAAAATCGGGCCATTTTTGAGCTTGCTAGAGCGCGAACAGACAAGCATATATATAAATATATACATCAGTCTTAGCTTAGCTCTCGGCCGAGTAAGAAGTGTTTTCAGCTCTCCAGGGAATTAGCTCTAATTCCTAGGCTTCTTATCTCAGATAAGTAACCTAGTCTAAACACATCTTACTAAAATAAAGACACTAGACACCATCCTACCAATAAAGACAAACACAGACTGGATTAAGACATAAAGCTGTAAACAATAAGCCCTACTTATTGTTATCATTAGAAAGTCTATAAGATAGCGAGAAGAATCCAGGCTAGCCAAAGAAAATAGCAGGCTATTTTTTCTCTCGCATTACAATTACTGTACATTAAATGTATAATATCTAAGTTCATATATAATAAATAATTTCGAAGTTATGTGGTCTAGAGGAACACTATATTGTAACTGAATTACAATTGTAATATTTATATTTATTGAATAAAGAAATTAAAAAAAAAAATTAAAAAAAAAAAAAAAAAAAAAAAAAAAAAAAAAAAAAAAAAAAAAAAAAGTAACCTAGTCTATAGCACTATATACTATATTTTTTTATTTAAATATTTCTTTATTATTAGCTTTATTAATAGATATTGTTTATTTAACATATAATGGAAAATGATAGACCCGGGGGTTTAAAGCCTCCTAAACCTCCTGATCCCCCCGATCCTGATTCATTTAATTTTGAAATTCCCCACGGTAAATGGTCGAAAAAATTCCTATTAATGACTCTTAAAGAAAACCCTGAACAAAAGACCTTCAAAGACTTTAGTCCTTTTAAGGTCAGTAGATTCGTTAAAACATGCACCTCAATCAAAGATTAAATTGCTTCGCTCGGGAGCAATACTCTTAGAAGTTATCACGAAAACCGATTATACTAATCTCTCTAACATCTTATCATTCGAAAAGTATCAAGTTAATTTTTCACTGCACCGATCATATAACTTTTCCAAAGGCATTATTAGCTGTGAAGAATTTTCACAGTGCTCAAATGAAGAACTAATATTAGAACTCGGTTAATGTTCAAAGGGTATCAAAAACAGTTAACGGTAACAAAGTTGGCACTTCATCATATATACTAACTTTCAATATTCCTGAACCACCTCAAAGATTGATTTTAGACTTTCTGAGTATTAGAGTCAGTCCATATATTAAACCTCTTCAATGCTATAATTGTTATGAATATAGACACGGGAGTAGATTCTGCAAAGAGTCGCCAGTGTGTGGTAGATGCGGATTAGGGAAACATGATGGCGCATGCCAGGCTAAGTGCAGACATTGCTCTGATTCTCACCCGGCTTGGTATACATCCTGTCCTATTTATAAGAAAGAACGGGCTATTGAAGAATATAGGAAAAATAATAGGGTAAGTTATGCACAAGCAGAAAGAGCTGTCAACCCCCCACCTCCAGTAGAGGCAGGCGCAGTTAGTTATGCGCATGTAACTAATCAACAATCCACTAATAATTTAATATTAACTCAATTTGAGAAACTCACCTCCCTAGTTGAACAATTAGCAACAAAAATAAATTACCTCGAATCAATAGTCATGAACAAAATATCACCAATTTTTTCTGAAACTGCCCTTAGTGTAAAAGTCAATAATAATGTTTCTCAACAACAACAGAAAGTAATTCATACTCCACAACAAACTGGCACAAAGCCGAAAAGTCAAGTACCACTTCCACTACAAATGAAAAGGGGTAGGCCCCCATCCCAAGGGGACGTAGGAGGTAGGCCCCCATCTGTTCTCTCGCTGACAGATCTCTCTGCATCTAGTAAGGGCGCGATATCTCAGAAAATCAAACCCCCTAAGAAGAAACCCCCCAATTTTTGATACACATAGTATAAAATTTTCACTATATTACCTATTATTTTTCTTTTTCCAGTCTAACATATAGAAACCTTCCCTTATGTCGTTCAAACATTTTATATTAGCAGATTAAACACAAATATTACTGAATATGATCATCATACATTGGAATTGTAATGGAATTAACATACATAAATCTGATCTCCAAATTCTTTTAAAAGACACTAACTTTTTTATTTTGGGCGTTCAAGAAACACACTTAAAGCCGGAGGATAATTTCTTGATCAATAACTATAGAATATTTAGGAAAGATTTTATAGATGGGCGCTTAGGTTGTGGCAGTTCTCGTGAGAAATGACATACCCTGTATACAGGTAGATTTGGTAACAGACCTCCAAGCAGTAGCTGTACAAATCCTTGGTCCCGGGTCTTTCTCTGTCTGCTCGCTCTACTTACCACCAAATGCTCAGATCACCTACTCTCAATTAGTAGGATTGTACCATCAGTTACACTCTCCGGTCTACATTTTAGGTGACTTCAATTGTCATAATACCCTGGCACTCATCCACTACTGATGCAAGGGGGAGAATAGTAGAGGCTCTCATAGATCATATCCCATTAGGAATATTCTATGATGCTTCTCCAACACACCTCAATCATAGCTATGGCACAGAATCCATTATAGACCTTTCTTTGGCTAGTCCTTCTCTTCTTCCACGATCTGAATGGCAAGTCCTTAATGATTCATACGGATCTGACCACTATCCTGTTAGGATTGACACTCTTTATAGAGTAATCTACAGCACTTCCTTACCCAGGTGGAAACTTGACGAGGCTGATTGGGGTAAATAATCGTCTCTCTGTGACTTATCTACAATAAACTTAGATGACCCTAATATCAATGAAATCATGTGCAATATTAACCACAAAATAATTCTGGCTGCTGAAACCACGATACCAAGAACCAAGACATCTGCTAAGAGAGTGCATATCTTTTGGTGGAACAGTGACTGTGAAAAGGTTGTTAAAGCGAGGAAAAAGGCTTTGCGGAAGTTCAAACGTAACCCATGCACAGAGAACTTAGAGGTATACTCAGCTGCTCGAAGAGAAGCCAGGAACAAAATAATCACAGCGAAACGCCAATCATGGAGGGACTTTGTCAGCAGTATTAACAGCCAAACACCCATAGCAAAGGTCTGGGAGATGGTAAGGAAAATAACCGGTCGGTGTAAATCCTCGACAATAAATGTAATAAAAGATGGTGCGATATACCTAACTCAAACCAAAGATATATTAAACCATTTAGGAATCCACTTTCGAAATATTTCATCTGACGCCAGTCATACAGCCGAATTCCGTCAGATCAAAACTGGAATAGAATCAAAGCCTCTTCAAGTTAATATTGATCCATTAAATCCACTAAACCTACCTTTCAGCTATACAGAATTTATGGCCTCTTTGAGATTTAGAAAAGACACTTCTCCGGGACCTGACAACGTATGCATTTCAATGATCAAAAAGTCCGACTCGCAGGAACTGCATCATCTTAGTGCGGTTCCGTTCTTATCCGAAGTGCGATTAGGAAAGGAATAGTAGCTGCTATTGGTAGGTTTTGATCTTTCGTTAAAAATATAAAATAAAATCTCAAAGAGAAGGAAGCTTAAAGCGCCACATATGGAAACTGACAGTTTTCTAAGCGGATGGGACTCCCCCGTCATCGCGACGCTCACTCTAGGAAAACTCTATTACCAATATGATTCTTATTTTCTCAGCTTTAATGAAATACTCATTCCACCGTAAAATAAACTTAAAAAACACAAGTGAGGTAAACAGTGACAAAAACCCGTTTAAAATAACAAAACTAACACTTTCGTAGTTTTAAGCACTTACTTCTCCGACTGACATTGCCCCATCGAAATTTCCTTCAGAATCTTTTTTTTAGAGAATTTAGTAAGCTTTTGAATGGTTATATCGTACTTCCCACGATTTCTTAACTGTTTGGAAGATATTAAGGGGGAAAAATGGTGCTAATACCTACCGATAGCTGCTATATTCCTTCACAAATCGCACTTGAGATAAGAACGGAACCGCGCTTAGATGAAGCAGTTCCTGCGGGTCGGACTTTTTTTTTGTCAGACAAATTAATGTATTATGTTTATATTATAATATAAATATTATGTTTATAAGAAGAGCAAATCACTTTAATTGCGGTGTAAAATATTGTTGCTAGCTAAATCTAAGTATTATATAAGCTCATAAGGAAAATGGTGCTAATGACTCAGATTTCGATGCACCATAAAAGAAAAAAAAAATTAAGGACAATATACGAAGATTCCAAACCATTTCATGTCTGTTAATAAAATATTTTATTCTAATCCCAATAACGCTACACTTATACACAAATAATTTTTTTTTAAGTACCTATTTAATACGTATAAAATAAGGTTATAATGAGCGATCCGCTGTGGCATATAACAAGTACTACCACCGTGTGGAGTGCAACTAGTAAAAGTCCGACTCGCAGGAACTGCCTCATCTTAGCGCGGTTCCGTTCTTATCCCTAGTCTAATTTCGAAAGATTAAAATAGAAGCAGTTATTATTTTGTTGAGAGGAGATCGTTGACCGTTGATGATGCAAGGTAGGGATTGTCCGGGTTCGGTCACTGCTACTTAATAATACATACCCCATATGTGTATGTATGTGGGCATATATATGTACATATGTGTGCGTGTATATGTGTATGTGTATATGCATATATATAAATATATATATATATATATATATATATATTATATGTATATATATATATATATATATATGTTAGGTATATTTACATAGATATGTGCATATATTAGTGTTAAATATGTCCTACTTGTATTTACAGCCCTGATGAAGGCTTGAAGTTCAAGCCGAAACGTCGGCACAATAATACCATTTTTACGATAAAATGTAGTTTTATTAAGTAGCTGTGACCGAACCCTGACAGTTATATTTTGGTTCCACCAGTCTTGAAAGGTAGGATATACAATCTTACCTGGAAGGGTCGGCAACAATAGAAACCGTCCCGCTAGTTACAAGGTCTTGGAATCTTGGAACTCTATATTTCTAACAATAAATTGTTTTTGTTATTTTACTTAACCTGTTCGAATACATTATCCAACTATAAGCAATTAAAAAATAACAAGGAATAAAATACAGACAAAAAGAACACTTCGAATAAGCGAAATCAATTACTTTAAAGCTTTAAGGTCTTATTTCTCCGATTGACATCGCCTAATCAAAACTTTCATTAGAACCTTTTATGTAGAGCATTTAATAGGCTTTCTAATGGTATCCTTCCGTTTACCAAAATTCTCAACAGTTTTCGAGATATTAATGAAAGTTCCCAAAATTTATATTATTTCTAGCAACAGAAAATTGGCCTCATTTTTCATATCCTGCTTTACACACAAAATTTTCGCAACATAAGAAATTACAAAAATAAAAAGCAATAAAAAACGAAGGGAATGAGACAAAAATTACAACAAGAACGACAAAAACCCGTTCATAAGAAAAAAACAGACGTATTTGAAGTTTTAAGCACTTATTTCTCCGATTGACATAACCTAATAAAAAATAGTTTTAGAATCTTTTTTGTAGAGAATTTAGTAAGCTTTCAAATAGTTTCTATCCACTTACCACGATTTCCCATCCGTGTTCGAGATATTAATGAAAGTATACGAACTTCCCAAAACTTTTCATGTCTGTTCATAAAATATTTTATTCTAACCCTTCCTTAACTCCAAACGTAACAAAACTTTCAACATATTAGTTTTAATGAAAGTAGAACATGCAGATAAAGTTTCAACTGAATCCCGTAATTCTAAGTACCCAAACCAAAAACGGTATTCAAAAACTATTTTTCCAATTTTCTCGAAAACGGTTAAAGAGATCGCCTTCAAAATGGTTTCATTCGTTTTCCTAGCCCAGGAATCATATAAAACGGGTACTTACAAGCTTATGAACTCAAAAACGTAAGCGTTACGATTTTTTTTGCGCGAATTTCGCCCCAAACGCCATCTTCCAGTAGGCGGATTTTGCTGGTTAACGAACTTGACCTTTTAAATTGGACGAAGGATTTTTGTACCAAATTTCATCAAAATCGGACCATTCGTTTTCTATTTAGAGAGCGAACAGACAAATATATATATATATATATATATATATATATATATATATATATATATATATATAAATATATACATATATATATATATACAAATTTGAACCACCGTTATTTTCGGTCTCTAGGGGTTCTGAAACGCGAAATTTTCTTGTCGGCACTTCCGGATTGTTTCATTGTATCAACCCTATAAGCGGGGTTCCTCCCTATGGGGGAGGGAGGAACCGCGCTAAAACCGGTACGTCAGTACCACTGTGGTATGTAAAGAGCGGCTGTTCTGATACTGGCAAAAGTTAGAAATCCTACATTCCTAAAGTTGTTTGGAGGCTTATCTTTATGACTCTAGAAAGGGACTTACAGATGACGAGGATACACTGGGCGATACCTGTACTGGGAATGCCCTCCACCCTAAGCCTCCTAGCTCCTCACCTTCGAATTGAAACAAAACATTGTTTCTGTATATACGTATCCTGTTTTATTGACTAATACATTTGACTACTATAAACAATCACAAAAATAACGAGCAGTGAAAAAAAACTGTAGGAAACACACAAAAAGATTCGTTCAAATGAACGAAATTACCTATGTTTTATGCACTTATTTCTCCAAATATAACCGTCCCATCGCAAATGTGTTCACAACATTTTTTGTAGAAAATTTAGTAACCTTTCGAATGGTAACCATTCGCTTCCCAAGATTTTCAACCGTTTTCGAGATATTAATGAAAGTTTAGCTGTCGTTGTGTGAGGCTAAGATATCAGGAACAAGGTCCATAGCACAACGGAGTCATATGCACGTGGTCACTGCCTGGGTACTTGACACGCAAGTACCCAGGCAGAGGCTATACACAGACTGGCTTAAATAGCGTTAGATCCGGCTGCAGTGTTGTTCAGTAGCCTAGCTGTAGCAACTCCAGTGTTGCCACAAAATAAACTGAAACGTTAGGGGGGGCGCCGCTACAAAAGTATACGAAGTTCCTAAAATTTTCATTATTTCTAGCAACAGAAAATTGGTCTCATTTTTCCTATCCTGTTTTACAAACAAATACATTTTCCTAACATAAGAAATTACAAAAATAAAAAACCAAGGGAAATAGACAAAAATTACAAAAAGAACGACAAAAACCCGTTCATTAGAACAAAACAGACGTATTTGAAGTTTTAAGCACTTATTTCTCCGATTGACATAACCTAATCAAAAATAGTTTTAGAATCATTTTTGTAGAAAATTTATTATGCTTTCAAATAGTATCTATCCACTTACCACGATTTCCCAACCGTTTTCGAGATATTAATGAAATTATACGAAGTTCCCAAAACTTTTCATGTCTGTTCATAAAATATTTTATTCTAACCCTTCCTTAACTCCAAACGTAACATAACTTTCAACATATTAGTTTTAATGAAAGTAGAACATGCAAATAATGTTTCAACTGAATCCCGTGATTCTAAGTACCCAAACCAAAAACGGTATTCAAAAATTATTTTTCCAATTTTCTCGAAAACGGTTAAAGCTATCGCCTTGAAAATGGTTTCATTCGTTTTCCTAGCCCAAGAAGCCTATAAAAAGAGTACTTACAAGCTTATGAACTCAAAAACGTAAGCGTTACGATTTTTTCTGCGCGAATTTCGCCCCAAACGCCATCTTCCAGTAGGCGGATTTTGCTGGTTAACGAACTTGACCTTTCAAATTGGACAACTGATTTTTGTACCAAATTTCATCAAAATCGGACCATCAGGGAAGCCAGAAATGAGCGAACAGACAAATATATATATATATATATATATATATATATATATATGTATATATATATAAATAAATATATACATATATATATATATATATATATATATATATATATATATATATACAAATTTGAACCACTGTTATTTTCGGTCTCTAGGGGTTCTGAAACGCGAAATTTTCTTGTCGGCACTTCCGGATTGTTTCATTGTATCAACCTTATAAGCGGGGTTCCTCCCTATGGGGGAGGGAGGAACCGCGCTAAAAGGTTCTGAAGCATTATTCGATGGGACAACGTCAATCAGAGATATAAGCGCTTAAAACTTAAAAAGTGTTTGTTTTGTTGTTAAAAGGGTTTTTCTATTTGTTTATCTCACTTTTTAATTGATTGTTTTTAGCGCGGTTCCTCCCTCCCCCATAGGGAGGAACCCCGCTTATAGGGTTGATACAATGAAACAATCCGGAAGTGCCGACTAGAAAATTTCGCGTTTCAGAACCCCTAGAGACCGAAAATAACGGTGGTTAAAATTTGTATATATATATATATGTATATATTTATTTATATATATATATATATATATATATATTTGTCTGTTCGCTCATTTCTGGCTTCCCTGATGGTCCGATTTTGATGAAATTTGGTACAAAAATCCGTCGCACAATTTGAAAGGTCAAGTTCGTTAACCAGCAGAATCCGCCCACTGGAAGATGGAGTTTGGGGCGAAATTCGCGCAAAAAAAATCGTAACGCTTACGTTTTTGAGTTCATAAGCTTGTAAGTACTCGTTTTATAGGCTTCTTGGGCTAGGAAAACGAATGGAACCATTTTCAATGCGATAGCTTTAACCGTTTTCGAGAAAACTGAAAAAATAATTTTTGAATGCCGTTTTTGGTTTGGGTACTTAGAGTCATGGGATTCAGTTGAAACATTTACTGCATGTTCTACTTTCATTAAAACTAATATGTTGAAAGTTATGTTACGTTTGGAGTTAAGGAAGGGTTAGAATAAAATATTTTATGAACAGACATGAAAAGTTTTGGGAACTTCGTATACTTTCATTAATATCTCGAACACGGTTGGGAAATCGTGGTAAGTGGATAGAAACTATTTGAACGCTTACTAAATTCTCTACAAAAATGATTCTAAAACTATTTTTGATTAGGTTATGTCAATCGGAGAAATAAGTGCTTAAAACTTCAAATACGTCTGTTTTGTTCTTATGAACGGGGTTTTGTCGTTCTTTTTGTAATTTTTGTCTCTTTCCCTTGGTTTTTTATTGCTTTTTATTTTTGTAATTTATTATGTTAGGAAAATGTATTTGTTTGTAAAACAGTATAGGAAACATGAGACCAATTTTCTGTTGCTAGAAATAATGAAAATTTTGGGAACTTCGTATACTTTCATTAATATCTCGAAAACGGTTCAAAATCTTGGGAAGCGAAAGGTTACCATTCGAAAGCTTACTAAATGGTCTACAAAAAATGTTCTGACGAAAGTTTTAATTGGGCGATGTCAATCAGAGAAATAAGTGCTTAAACCATTAAAGTAATTGATTTCTTTTATTCTAACGGTTTTTTTGTCTGTTTTTTTTTCCTATTTTTTCATTGCTTATAGTTGGATAATGTATTTGACAATAAAATAGATTAATTAAAATAAGAAAAACAATTCGAACAGGTAGATATCGAAAATAGCTGTGCTTCAAATTAGAATCTATTGTTGAGTAATTATATGAATCTTTGGATAATAATTCCAATAGTTAAAATTATAACTAAATTGGAAAATATGTATTTAATAGAACTCATTAAACCTTTTACAGAGAACTCTATTTTTTATTTTAATTTTATTGATCAACAGGTCTTTGCATATATTTAAAAACTCTGTTGATATAACCTCTATATCGTTTTTGTTTGATTCAATAATAAGAAATCCATTTTTCAATGATTTTATGTTTTTAGGCCAATCTATAATTCCTATGGGTTAATATGTTTTTTAAATTGAAGCTTTAAAGCCTCAACAGGAATATTTGTGTAATCACCCTTCACAGTTAATTTATTAGAATCATGAGTGACCGTTTTTGTGTTACAACTAACAATCTTTGAAAACGAAGTTTGACTATCCTTGTTATTGTTATTTTCCTTCTGTTTGGCCGAGATTTTCTATTCATGATCTAATTCTCCATGAATTTTTTGACTAGATCAAGAACCTATTTTAAGCACTCTAAATTCCTTAATTTAATTGAGGAAGTTCATCAAGCTTGATATAATCACTTTTGGGTTAATACGGGTGGTCTATACCGAGTCCTTTGTTTGTAAACACAAAGAGCCTTCTGAGTAACGGTAAAGGGCAGTAAAAGTATATGACTACCTGGAAGCAGACCCTGCGTACAGAGAATTGCAATACGAGACATTCTCATTCTTCCTTTCACCAGCTCCCATGTAACACCTTAGATCTGTTTATTTTGTTAGCGCGGTTCCTCCCTCCCTTCATAGGGAGGAACCCCGCTTATAAAATTGATCTCATGAAACAATCCGGAAGTGCCGACTAGAAAATTTCGCGTTTCAGAACCCTTAGAGACCGAAAATAACGGTGGTTCAAATTTGTGTATATATATATATATATATATATATATATATATATTTGTCTGTTATTTGAAAGGTCAAGTTCGTTAACCAGCAAAATCCGCCCACTGGAAGATGGCGTTTGGGGCGAAATTCGCGCAAATAAAATCGCAACGCTTACATTTTTGAGTTCATATGCTTGTAAGTACTCGTTTTGTAGGCTTCTTGGCCTAGGAAAACGAATGAAACCGTTTTTAAGGCGATAGCTTTAACCGTTTTCGAGAAAATTGGGAACATAGTTGCTGAATAGCGTTTTAGGTTTTGGTACATAAAATCATGGGATTCAGTTGAAACATTTTTTGCATGTTCAAATTTTATCAAAACTAATATCTTAAACCTTTGGTTACGTTTGGAGTTAAGGAAGGGTTAGAATAAAATATTTTATGAACAGACATGAAAAGTTTTGGGAACTTCATATATTTTCATTAATATCTCGAACACGGTTGGGAAATGTTCATAAGTGGATAGAAACTATTTGAAAGCTTTCTAAATTCTCTACAGAAAAGATTCTGAAACAAGTTTTGATTAGGTGATGTCAGTCGAAGAAATAAGTGCTTAAAACTTCAAATACGTCTGTTTAGTTCTTATGAACGGGTGTTGGTCGTTCTTTTTGTCTCTTTCCCTTAGTTTTTTATTGATTTTTATTTTTGTAATTTCTTATGTTAAGAAAATGTATTTGTGTGTAAAACAGGATAGGTAAAATGAGACCAATTTTCTATAGCTAGAAATAATGAAAAGTTTTGGGAACTTCGTATACTTTCATTAATACCTCGAAAACGGTTGAAAATCTTGGGAAGCGAAAGGTTACCATTCGAAAGCTTACTAAATGCTCTACAAAAAATGTTCTGACAAAAGTTTTAATTAGACTATGTCAATCGGAGAAATAAGTGCTTAAAACATTAAAGTAATTGATTTCGTTTATTCGAACGTTTTTTTTTGTCTGTTTTTATTCCTTATTATTTCTTAATTGCTTATAGTTGGATAATGTATTTTACAATGAAACTGGTTAAGTAAAATAACAAAACAATTTATTGTTAGAAATATAGCTTTCCTAGATTCCAAGACCTTGTAACTAGCGGGACCCTTTCTAGTGTTGACCGACCCTTCCACGTAAGATCGTAAATCAAGACCTTTCAAGACTGGTGGAACCAAAATAATAACTGCTTCTATTTTAATCTTCAGGCGATTCGCCAAAGTTGCGAAGCCTTATCAATAAATAAATATTTTAATCTTTCCAAATTACACTAGGGATAAGAAAGGAACCGCGCTAAGATGATGCAGTTCCTGCGAGTCGGACTTTTTTGTTTTAAGTTGCATTTATCAGTAAAATTAGTATTGTAGTAAAATAAGCTAAGAAACGGTGAAAAGTATAGGTAATACGTTTGGAATAGCTGTGGAAATGAAGATGGCTGTGGCTTACCATGGCGTATACATAGGTTGCAAAAAAATGAAATGAAAGATCATTTTGATCTTCTTCTCCTCCAAAACGAAGATTCGTCACATTACTGTCTAATTAAACATTTTTCCCGTTTACTCCCAAGACAGACGGGAACAAACACATCAAAAAGGTTTTTCTGCAAAAGATGTTTTTACCCTGCTTATACTTTAATTCAACTTAACGATCACAAACGCTTATGTAATAATATGGCTCCCGTAAGGCAGATTATGCCAGAAAAAAGAACGTTCATCTCATTTAAAAATTACAAATTCAAAATATTTCATCCGGTTATTGTAATTGCCGACATTGAGTGCAGTTTAAATCCAATAGAAAAGTGTGTTTCGAGGAGGGAAACATCGACCGAACCAATTAATAAAAAACTCAAACGTGTTTCAGAACACGAGGTCATAGCTTGGGGGGCTTACGTCCTGTCTTCTACTCCCGCCTTCGAAAGTGTCGGACCTGTTTGTTATACTGGTAAAAATTGTGTAGAAATGTTTTTGTCGTTTTTACAAAATGTTGTGAAAGATGTAAAGGAATTATACAATAGAAACTTACCCTATAAAATGACATTAGAATTAGAGCGTAGAAGGGAAACCGCAGAAATATGCAGTATCTGTGAGGTCAAATTTAACACGTCAGATGTAAAAGTTGTCGATCACTGTCACTGGTCGGGGGAGGTGAGAGGCATAGCTCACTCCCAATGCAATTTGGAATTTAGAACTCCAACCTCTCTAAACGTATATTTTCATAATTTAGGTTATGACCAACATTTTATAATAAGAAAATTAGGATTTAGTAAACAACCTATTGAGGTGATTCCGAGCTCGTCCGAAAAATTTATAGCGTTTAAAAAACGTATTGGAAACATGCACGTGACATTTCTTGACACATACAGATTTCTTCCGCAGTCATTAGAAAATCTAGCCGATAAATGCGAACGTTTCGATCATTTACGTAACCATTTTAAAGATCCGCAACATGTTCGTCTTGTCTCTAGAAAGGGGGTTTTTCCCTATAACTATATAGATTCGCCATCACGCCTTGAGGAACGGCAACTTCCGCCCAAGAAAGAATTTTTCAATGATTTAACAAATAAGGATATATCTGATGTCGAGTACGATCACGCTCAAAATGTCTGGAGTATGTTTCAATGCAACACTCTCCGGGATTATCTTTTGTTATACAGTGGACCCTCGTTATAACGCGGGTTTGGGGGAAATGGAACCACCCGCGTTATAGACGTACCCGCGGTATAACGAGGGCATAGAGGTTAGGGGGCCAAAAAATACGGAAATGAAAACAGCTACATATATGTATCTTCTTTTTACTGTTTCTTAAACATATCTGTAATTTTAAGTTGTTTCAAACTCGTTTCCTTTGCTTTCAATATGATGGGTTTAATTGCTGATACCTGTAGTAATTTTATTGGGTCAATATAATATTTTTGTCCCTCCATCCATGCCAATAGTACATTGACCGCGGCAAGTGCTTCAGAGTCACTAGGTACACGTGTGTCGAGTTCACAGGTCTCCTCTTCGCTATCTTTTTCTTCAGTAGGTCGCTCCCCTGATACCACTGTGTTTATAATAGCTTCATCCGTTAGAATGTCGTATGGTTTCTCATTGGAATCTATCTGAGTCCATTCTTTTAAAATATCTGCTGTCAATGCTTCACCGAGGAGGTTAGACAGGGTACTCATTTCACTAGGATCTTCTATCAGTTGACAATCTAAAGGCAACTCATTTGCCAGTGTTAATTCCTCTTGGAGAATGTTTTTCCAGCAGTTATGGATCGTCAATTTAGAAACGGAATCCAATGCGAGACCGATTCTATAAATTGTCTCTTTCAGATTTATAGATTTTAAAAAGTCGGTTAGATCGTTTTCATCCACCAAAAGTGACAGCAGTAATTCACGTCTATAATTTGCTTTAAAAGCATGAATAATTCCCTGATCTAATGGTTGGATTAGGGAGGTGGTGTTTTTAACCACCTTGGATCAGATGTAAGGCTTTCAGCAGGAGGGTGGGCTGGGCAGTTGTCCAGTAAAAGTAACCCTTTTGCCTCTAATCGTTTCTTTTTTGCGAAAGCTCTAACATGTGGTACAAATTCGTGATGGAACCAGTCAAGAAATAAGTTTGCAGTCATCCACGCATTTGATGAACTGCTGTATTTTGCTGGCAATTTCGACAAATCAGTCGATTTAAAACATCGTGGATTTCTGCTCTTCCCAATGCAGAGTGGGGGTAGTTTACACTTCCCCGTCCTATTGACACAAAAGAGTAGAGTTATTCGGTCTTTACTTAGTTTAAAACCAGCCTTTGTTGGTGCTTGTTTTAAATCTAATGTTTTGGTAGGAAGCATCCTATAATACAGAGCCGTTTCGTCACAATTAAATATTAGCTCCTCACTATAACAGTTATCAGAAATAATATTTTTTAACAGTTTTGGAAAGTTACCTGCACTTCCATGATCACTGGAACGACTCTCCCCTGAAGTAGTGATCTCTCCCACTCCATGCCTCTTTTGCCAGCGCCAAAGCCAACCATCACTTGCTGAAAGTTCTTCTTTTATCTGTAGGTCACGATGAAATTTCTCGGCCTGCACTTTAAGACATGGTCCCGAAATAGGTACTCCTTCACTTCTTTTTTGAACAAACCACACAAAAAGACACTTATCCAAATCCGATAGTTTACCCATGCGCGTTTTTTTCCTCATCAGTGCTGAATTTTTATCAACATTATCAACGAAACTCAGAAGCCTCTCTTCTTCTTGCATCCAGCCCCTTATTGTGCTTTCTGGAATACCTAATTCTCTTTTCAAATGAGCTTTTGAAGCACCTTTCTTTACTCTATTTATAATGGCAAGTTTCTCTTCGACAGTATACGATTTCCTCTTCTTATTTTCTGCCATGGTTGAAAAGGATGAGAAATAACAGCTAAAACGTCAAAACCAGAAAGAAACTAGCGTCTGATGCTCTTGGGTACAAACTTGGACAACAACTGAAGGAATAACACATAGATTTTTTAACCGAAGGGAGGGGGCTTCTGTGAACCAAGATTAGGGCGAGACGACTTCACCGGATGACATCTGGGAAGGTTTCCGCGAAGGTTATAGAAGGGCACGTACAGAGCGAGAGGTGTCCCGGGAACCCTGATTTCCTGACTCGTGTGGCTTAGCAGATATCCTGTCACTTCTACTTAACCGTACAACATTAAACTAGTGCACATATCAGCTAGTTTTGGGGGCGATACTTCCATTGTATTTATTTGCTTTCTATAACGCCTCTTCCGCTATTCATGCAAAAAAAATTACAATATTGAATATTTTTTTTTTATTCGAGATTGGGACCAGGGCTTGACCCGCGTTATATCCGAATCCGCGGTATAACGAGCCGCGTTATATCGAGGGTCCACTGTATTTAAAATCGGACATTTTAATTCTCTCTGATGTTTTTCAAAACTTTAGACTACTTTGCTGTAAAAACGTATGGGCTTGATCCTTGTTGGAGTTACACGTTACCGGGTTACAGCTATGAAGCTATGTTAAAAACAACTGGTGTAGAAATAGAGCTCCTTTCCGATCCCGAAATGTATTTGATGCTGGAATCTAATTTACGAGGAGGAATATCTAATTGCTCTCGTCACTATGCAAAGGCAAATAATCCTGATGTGCCCGGACACAATACTCTAGATCCGACAACGCACCTTCTATATTTAGATTGCGTCAGTTTGTATGCAACTGCAATGCGAGATGCATACCTACCTGTTTCAGATTTCGAATGGGTGACAGGTGATGGTGATCCCGACCTGAGTTTACGACTAGAATTAGAAAAAGTAAACGAGAGTAGTAGGAAAGGATTGATTCTGGAGGTAGACCTGGAATGTCCAAATAGCCTGCACGATTATTTTAATGACTATCCTCTTTTGCTTCGTCACCAAGTCCCTCCAAACAGTAGGTATCCCGTAAAAAAATTATTAGCGACACTGGAAAATCAAGAAAAATACGTACTCCACCATACAATGTTAAAATTCCTGATCGAACATGGAATAATATTAAAAAAAATTCATCGCGCGATCAAATTTAACCAAAGTCCCTATTTGAAGAAGTATATAGAAATAAATGTAAATTTACGGTAGAATGTAACAAGTAATTTTGAGAATGATTTATATAAATTGATGATGAATGCAGTTTACGGTAAAACGTTAGAATCTGTAAGAAAACGAAAAAAAATTGAATTAGTTAGCAACTCCCGTAGACTTCAAAAACTTATTAACAAACCGACGTTTGCAGACAGTTCCATTATAGATAAAAATTTAGTCGCGGTTCATTTAAAACATGAAACTTTGGTATTTAACAAACCTGTGTTCGCGGGCTTTTCTATCCTAGAAAAGTCAAAATTAATTATGTTTAGTTTTTTTTATGATATTTTGTTATCAAAATTCAAGCGTGATGAGTTAGAATTGCTCTACACCGATACAGACAGTTATATACTGTTATTAAAAAGTTTAAATTTAATTGAAAATTTAAAAGATTTAAAAGATCATTTAGATTTTTCCTCCTACCCGAAGAATCATCCTTGCTACGACGAAGGTAATAAAAAAGAACCGGGAAAGTTCAAGGATGAACTGAACGAGTTGCCTTTACTCGAATATATTGGGCTTCGGCCAAAAGTTTACGCACTGCGCTACAAAGCAGCGGCTGTTCATGACGAGCCGTGCGTCGAAAAGCTTAGGGCAAAAGGCATTAAAGAATGTGCTATAAATTGCAATACAGGAAAATGCATAAACTTTGCAGACTATTTGCAAGTATTAAATGATGCCAACCCTCAATACGTCTCATTTAAGAGCATACAGTCTCGAAAACATCATGTTTACACAATGAACGTTACAAAATTAGCACTGTCAGCATTAGACGACAAACGCAAACACATTAGTAAAACCAAATCCTATGCTTATGGACACGTATCGCTAATAAATGAAGAAGAAGAAACGTCTCTAACCGATGAGGATAATGTTCCTTATGTATTTTTCACACAATTTATCTTCCTCCCCTTACCATCCAGTAGCATGTAGATATATATATATATATATATATATATATATATATATATATAACATAATTGTAATTAGATGTTCAAAATATATTGTTTTATGCCGTAGAAATATAAGTAGTATAAAACATAATACTAATAATTGTTAAAAAAAATTAATGTTCATTACATTTTAAATCCATTATATCAAGTTTAATAATAAAAATAATATTTTAAGATTAGTTGACAATTTTTGAAAAAAAAAAAAAAAAATAATAATAATGAAATAAATATATATATATATATATATATATATATATATATATATATATAGGTATAGAAAATATTTTTATCTTCCCTTATCCCCTTATTCCCTTTCCCCGGCGCATGGAGCGCACCCCGAGAGTGAGTGTACCCTGAGTGTGAGTGCACCCCGAGAGTGAGTGTACCCTGAGTGTGAGTGCACCCTGAGTGTGAGTGCACCCTGAGTGCGAGTGCACCCTGAGTGTGAGTGCACCCTGAGTGTGAGCGCACCCCGAGAGTGAGTGTACCCTGAGTGTGAGTGCACCCCGAGAGTGAGTGTACCCTGAGTGTGAGTGCACCCTGAGTGTGAGCGCACCCCGAGAGTGAGTGTACCCTGAGTGTGAGTGCACCCCGAGAGTGAGTGTACCCTGAGTGTGAGTGCACCCTGAGTGTGAGTGCACCCTGAGTGCGAGTACACCCTGAGTGCGAGTGCACCCTGAGTGCGAGTGCACCCTGAGTGCGAGTGCACCCTGAGTGCGAGTGCACCCTGAGTGCGAGTGCACCCTGAGTGTGAGTTCCAGCAGCTGTTACTGGTATAAAAAGAAAAAGGTTGAGGTAAAGACAAAAAAAAAACAAATTTGTAAAAAATGTTTATTAGCAAAATAAATGTTTCCCAATACATTAAATTTTGTTGTATTAGACAATATCCTTATAATTTATCCATGATTTTGAATCCAAACCTAACCACTTTACAAATAATTTCTTTCCTTTCTTTTTCAATATTTTTCCAATGAGATAAGTGTCCGGATACTTCACTTTTTGTAGCTCTTCATTGTAAAATGAACCTTGGATTTTTCGTTTCATCATGTCCTCCAAAACATACGTGTAAGGTAACGTTTTTTGAACCTTGACAACTTTGAATATTTCACCCGACCAGTTCGGGGTGTAGCCTCTGGAAAATTTTGTTTTCTGTTTAGAAATTCTTACAAATTCCCCGTTTTGAAAACGCTGTTTTGTTTGTCGCCGGAGGGGGCGGTTAGAAGTAGAGGAATAGATATGCTTCAACAGATTGGCTTCTCTTGTTCCTGTTCTATTAATTTTCTCGGCATCAATAGGTCTCATACCAATCGTTCTATGAATGCTTTTATTATTGTACTCGTCTAGTATAACCGGTAGGATATTTAAATATTTATAGTTCCCTTGTAAACTAAAAACTTTAAACATTTTCGATTTTAATGTCCTGTTAAATCGTTCAACGATACTAGCCTTGATATTCGAAAAGGTAGAATAATGATTAATTCCATATCTTTTCATCAACGCTTTAAACTTTGAATTGTAAAATTCCTTTCCTTGATCACTCTGTATATGTTTAGGAGGAGAAACCCGTTCTTTCAAGACACTTTCTAGAGATTGGACTACATTCTCTCCTGTTTTACTCTTTATCGGTATAGCCCAAGCATATTTAGTAAAACAATCGATGATTGTTAATAGGTACTTGTAGCCTTTATTCTCTCTAGCATAGGGTAACATTTCAACCAAATCTATTTGCCATAAATCGTTTACTCCTTTTAGAACGACTCTTCTTCTTGGATAAAATTTACGTGCGCTTCTATGCAATTCATCTACAATTGCTTTCTTTACCGCCGACATCTAACTACTAAAGCTGTGTACTTTTCTTCAATATATTTTCCAGATACCCCAGTGTCACAACATCCGTTTTTGCAATTGGTTCAAGAACGTTTGTAATCCTTTTGTTCATTGCATCATATGTATCATTTTGTAGAGTAATTGAACTGGAATTTAAAAAATCTTTCGTAACCACATCATAGCCGTCAATAGGTGGAGCGAAATTAGCAAGCCTCTTGCCGTTCCCATTTATGTAATTACCGGACCAGTTTTTTAAATCTGTATAAAAAATTGCTAGGGTGTCTGAATATGTTTTATTAACCGCGTCAGTAGAAGAAACAGGATTTGCTACATTAATGATACGTAACTTATTTTATTTTTATTATTTTTATATTTTATTTGCTATACAGGAGTTCTCCATAGCAAAGGAGTTGGCTTACATATTTATTTAGTTAGTCCTATTTTTAGTAATTTTAACTTTTATAACTGCTTAGCTGTTATAGTATATATTTGCACTATTTTACTAATATGAACAAACTGTAATGAGCAAATGAGTTGCAAAATAACAATATCTGTATATGAGAAATAAATAATATAACTAATATAACATAAATAAAATCCTTCCACTTATGATTAAAATAAATATAGTCATAATAATATAACATAAATCAAATTTAAATTAACTGAAAAGTGAATTATTAAAAGAACAAAAAAAAATAAATAAATAAAAAAGTAAAGAATAAAAAATAATTAACTTTTATTCATTTAAAATAAATGATCGGCACTTTAGAATTTCCTTAATATATCTAGATATTCCTATGAGTTTATATTTATTATTGCTATTGAGTGCGTTGAGGAAATTAATTTCTGTATCATGATGAGTAAGAAAGGTAAGATGTTTAGCTCTTATCGGCTCATAAGCAGGGCAATGAAGAATTAAATGATTAATGTTCTCTAGAACATTTAAACTACAAACAGAACATTTCTTCTGCGGGTCTATTGTATATGTTAAATTGTTTATGTTGAATTTTATTGCGTAGTTACTGCAGGTTCTTAATTGGAAAATTGTTTTATATATGGAAAATGGTAGATTAATTGTGAGAAATTCCTGGGCCGTACCTGGTTTTATGGGCATTCTATTATAAAAAGGGCTATAATTGGACTGATTTTTTTTATTTATATCCTGGTCTAACAACATTTTCTTGTAATCTTCTAAGATACCTGCCATATTTGCTTTAATTACGTGGGGGTCCTGGTTTAACCAAATATCATAATAGTTTAGGTTAATAAGTATTTCCTTAAGTTGTGTTACCCAGTTAAAACGCAATTTATTACTATGTGACTGATCTAATACATATAGCCTGTCATAGCACAATCTAGGTAGTCTATTCCTATCCATAGTTAATATTTTACAGAGCCACTTCAGGGAAGATTTTAAAATTTGGACTGAAATATAATCTGAACCTGTCTCAAGCCTTACCAGATAATTTGGAGTGGACTTTATTAAATTGAAAAGTTTTTTATAGAAGTTAACCCCGGCCTGTTCTACTTGATCTAAATATCTTAAAGCCCAGACTGGGGCACCGTATAAAAGCATGGATCTTCCTATAGCATGAAGGAGTTTTTCTACTCCATTCCAACTATTACACTTAGTCCCTGATAGTATTCCAAATATGACACTTGAGGCACTGTTAAATTTGGTTATGGCAAATCTGCATTGTTCCAGAAATACACCAGAAGAAGTGAAAAGAGTCCCCAAATAAACATACTTAGCCACCTGTTCGATTTCCTTCATATTGTAATAAAACTTTCCTACTGAAGTGGAAGTCCTTCCCTTATGAAAGTTTATTATTTTAGATTTAGTCTCATTTACAACGAGAGAGTTCTCCGCACAATACAACTCCAGTATTGCTAGCTTCTTCCTCATGTCGGGAGGAGAGTCAGCAAGCAGAACAACGTCATCAGCGTATTGCAATAGTATGATGTCGTTGTAGCCGTCCATGTTTAGTCCAGTTACGCCTTTACTTTTGAAATATTTATCCATATCTGAAATAAATACTGCAAATAGGAAAGGGCTCAATATTTCACCCTGAAACAAGCCTTCTGTTACCTTAATTTTTGATGATTTGACCGGTCCCATCTTGACTTGAACTGTTGCTTGGTTGTACAATGTTTTTAATATTCTAATTATTTTTGGACTAAAACAAAACTCATTAAGTTTTGACCACAATAAGCTATGGCTAACAGTATCAAATGCTCTCTGAAAATCAATAAAAGCAGCAATAACTGATCTTTTCGGAAGCCTTAAATGCAACTGCAAAAGGACAGAAAGAGTAAAAATGTGATCCAGACAACCTCTTCCACTTCTGAATCCCGCCTGGCATTCTGGCAAAATCTTTACTTCATTATCCCACAATATAAATCTAGTCAATAATATCTGTGTAAATATTTTAAGACAACAGTTTGCTAAAGCTATACTCCGATAATTAGCCGGGTCATTTCGGTCTCCTTTCTTGTAGAGCATCGTCAAACATAGACTGGACCAAGAACTTGGCACTTCTTCAGTCGCCAGAATATTATTAAAGAAGCTTTCTAAATATGACAGCCAGTTTTGAGGTAGGTTTTGAAAAAACTCGTAACTAACACCATCCGGACCTGGAGATGTACTATTTTTACATGCATTAAGGCTAGCTACTATTTCATCCTGCGATATACTACTGTCCATAAGAGGGTGACATACACCGAAAAAAGTTATATCATGAATAAATAATGGCTTATACAGAGTAGAAAAGTAATATTCCCATTGCTCTAAAGTAACTTTATTTTCACTAATTGTTTGTTTTTTTATTTTCTTAACCACACCCCAAAACGTTTTACTGTCCTGAGTATTTGAGATAGCCTTAGTAATTGTCTCGAAATAATTTTTCCTCTTTTCTTTTATTAATGTTTTGTATTGCTTTTTAAGTTCCTTGTATGATTTCGCGTCCCCACTTTCGAAATTACTTGAACGACATATTTTTAATTGCTTTTTTAATTTTATTTTTAGTTCTTTGCATTCTAAGTCATGCCATTTAGGAGTACAGCTGGTTTTAGGCTTAATAACTGAAAACATTTTTTCATGTTTCATTTGAGCTGCTTCAGCAGCCTCATAAATTGCTTCTATCATATTTTGATTTAGAAAATTTGTATTACTGGTGTTGGTGTAAGAATGTAACCGGTTGTTATTTTCAATTACACTCTGGTATATTTTTTGATACTCAGGGCACCATTTATATGTTGTAAAGGGAATTACTTTAGTTTTGTTATTTTTGAATTTAATTGGTCTATCTATATTTAATGAGAGTTTAAGTGGAAGATGCTCGGAAACTATTGTATTGTACGTAACTTATTTGCATCAACATGTTGTTCAGATTTTAACAAACTAAAAGGAAAGAAATTTGTTTTATATTTGACATGTTTTTTTGTTACATGGGAGCCAAACTTGTTTATCGTCATGTATGAGGAATGGGACTGAGTGCAAAAGTTAATATTGATTTAATATATAATATTCTGCTCTCTCAACTCTTCAATTATCGATACAATTTCATTTCCATGACCATTGTGACCCGCTGCAGTCGACGCCATTAATAATCTGAGACGGTCAACAAGTTCGTTTGGATCGTCATAATGTTCGTAAATAGGTAAATGTTCTTGCATTAAGCCAGTACCTTTTAGCACTTTCGTCCGAAGGAAAGTAGCTATTGAGGTTGGACTCATGACGGAATTTTTGAAAAATTTCTTCAAATCTTTATCGATCCTACCTAGTAGACACCGAAAATGACCCCCGTTAAAATTTATATATATCTAAATATATATATATATATATATATATATATATATATATATATGTATATATATATATATATATATATATATATATATATGTGTCTGTTAACACGATAGCGGCCAGAGTTTTTGTTTTTTCGTCACGAAACTTGGTATATAGCATTCAATTAGCAAACGATTGAACGAGTTCGTTAACCACCAAAGTTGGTCCACCGGAAGGGGGGGTTTACCCCGAACCCAAAACACTAATTTGACTATGTCAGCCGTAATATTTGTTATATTTCAACGAAACTTGGTATTCTTAGTGGTAATATAGAGAGAAAAGTGAGATATAAAAATGAACTAAATCGATTCATTAGAAGGGGGGGTTTACTCCGGACCCACAATACCAATTCGCCACTACCAGCCGTGATTTTTTGTATATTTCGATGAAACTCTGTATTCGTAGTGGTAATCCACAGGTAAATAACTGTTGTAAAAATAAACTAAATCGGTTCATTAGGAGGGGGGGTTTACTCCGGACCCACAATACCAATTCGCCACTACCAGCCGTGATTTTTAGTATATTTCGACGAAACTCGGTATTCGTAGTGGTAATCTACAGGTAAATATGTGCTGTAAAAATAAACTAAATCGGTTCATTAGAAGGGGGGGTTTACTCTTGACCCAAATTCCTAATATACTCATACCGGTCGTAATTTCTGCTGTATTGTAACGAAACGCGGTATACGTCGTGGGTAACTCATGAGAAAGAAGTGTTGTAAAAATGAGCTGAATCGGTCAATCGGAAAGCGGGGGTTTAATTTGTAATATATTTCAATAGAAAAGCCCGTCAGACGTAGGTTCACAAAGCCGCCGCAAGGAGCGCTTTCTACCACTAGAGTGACTATATCCTGTTCCTGCGTTAGATCAAAATACGATAATATGAGGTTTTTTGTATTTATTACGTAGTGTAATAGGTACCATGTGTAAACATAACTCTGGAAGCAAATTATTAATTGATCAGTTACTCATTACAAATTTAAAAGAGAACTATTCATGTTTTTATTTTATTTATGTAGGATATTTTAAGCAAATTGTTCTGGAAAGCAGTCTACACTACCCAAATTCTGAGGAAAGTGCTTAGTTATGCAGCTCCTGCGTGACGGACTTTTATTTAACGCAGAGCTATGTTTGCATTCCGAGACATCTCATTAGATGTAACTTGAATTTTCTTATCGTCTTTAAACAAGATGAATTGAATATTAAACACATTTACGATGAACATATTAGCAGTCCAGACGTCAGTTTCTCGAAATTTAAAGATATTTGCGGGTTGTGTTGGAAAGAGCCTTTTGACTATCTTGTTATCGACAAGGGTACTAGTTTAAATGACGGGCGTCATTTAAACTAGTACTTGACAAGGGCCTGGGTACTTGACACGCAAGTACCCAGGCAGAGGCTATACACAGACTGGCTTAAATAGCGTTAGATCCGGCTGCAGTGTTGTTCAGTAGCCTAGCTGTAGCAACTCCAGTGTTGCCACAAAATAAACTGAAACGTTAGGGGGGGCGCCGCTACATCACTTCCCCCCAATGACATCGACACAGAAGCAGGAGGGACATTCTTCTTCGATGAGTCCTGAAGTTCGTTGATGGCTGATCGGCTTCTGTGGCCGTAGTCTGTTCTGATGGATGGTGGCTTGGCGGTGTCCTGCTGATCATGGATACTGGCCGATCACGTCTGGGTCACCACTTTAGCTGTCGTTGTGTGAGGCTAAGATATCAGGAACAAGGTCCATAGCACAACGGAGTCATATGCACGTGGTCACTGCCTGGGTACTTGACACGCAAGTACCCAGGCAGAGGCTATACACAGACTGGCTTAAATAGCGTTAGATCCGGCTGCAGTGTTGTTCAGTAGCCTAGCTGTAGCAACTCCAGTGTTGCCACAAAATAAACTGAAACGTTAGGGGGGGCGCCGCTACAAAAGTATACGAAGTTCCTAAAATTTTCATTATTTCTAGCAACAGAAAATTGGTCTCATTTTTCCTATCCTGTTTTACAAACAAATACATTTTCCTAACATAAGAAATTACAAAAATAAAAAACCAAGGGAAATAGACAAAAATTACAAAAAGAACGACAAAAACCTGTTCATTAGAACAAAACAGACGTATTTGAAGTTTTAAGCACTTATTTCTCCGATTGACATAACCTAATCAAAAATAGTTTTAGAATCATTTTTGTAGAGAATTTATTATGCTTTCAAATAGTTTCTATCCACTTACCACGATTTCCCAACCGTTTTCGAGATATTAATGAAATTATACGAAGTTCCCAAAACTTTTCATGTCTGTTCATAAAATATTTTATTCTAACCCTTCCTTAACTCCAAACGTAACATATTAGTTTTAATGAAAGTAGAACATGCAAATAATGTTTCAACTGATTCTAAGTACCCAAACCAAAAACGGTATTCAAAAATTATTTTTCCAATTTTCTCGAAAACGGTTAAAGCTATCGCCTTGAAAATGGTTTCATTCGTTTTCCTAGCCCAAGAAGCCTATAAAAAGAGTACTTACAAGCTTATGAACTCAAAAACGTAAGCGTTACGATTTTTTCTGCGCGAATTTCGCCCCATACGCCATCTTCCAGTAGGCGGATTTTGCTGGTTAACGAACTTGACCTTTCAAATTGGACAACTGATTTTTGTACCAAATTTCATCAAAATCGGACCATCAGGGAAGCCAGAAATGAGCGAACAGACAAATATATATATATATATATATATATATATATATATATATATATATGTATATATATATAAATAAATATATACATATATATATATATATATATACAAATTTGAACCACTGTTATTTTCGGTCTCTAGGGGTTCTGAAACGCGAAATTTTCTTGTCGGCACTTCCGGATTGTTTCATTGTATCAACCTTATAAGCGGGGTTCCTCTCTATGGGGGAGGGAGGAACCGCGCTAAAAGGTTCTGAAGCATTATTCGATGGGACAACGTCAATCAGAGATATAAGCGCTTAAAACTTAAAAAGTGTTTGTTTTGTTGTTAAAAGGGTTTTTCTATTTGTTTATCTCACTTTTTAATTGATTGTTTTTTGTTTTAAGTTGCATTTATCAGTAAAATTAGTATTGTAGTAAAATAAGCTAAGAAACGGTGAAAAGTATAGGTAATACGTTTGGAATAGCTGTGGAAATGAAGATGGCTGTGGCTTACCATGGCGTATACATAGGTTTGTTTTAAATTCTCCTATCTATATAACCTTCCTCCTGCTACAACTGAAGTTATCATCATTTCTTATTTTATAGAAAGATTTAACCCAAGGGAGAATGAACTTTTATTTGCCATGAAGCACATATTTACAGTTGATTATTACAGTGAATCGAATTTACTAGTAAAACAAAGAAATTAAAATGACAACGAATTTTCGGTTCTTTGGAACAGAGCCTTCTGAGCAGTAGTCGTATAGTGAATACGTTTTTAGTACATAATTGTATTTACTTATTCAGCCTTCCTCAAGAATGAGGATTAAGAATTATCCGCTTCTGTGTAAGTTGGCTACTGTCAGTTTCCTGTTATTTGTGATGCCTAATCTACTCCACTTCTTCGAGATATACGGAACCGCGCTAAGATGACGCAGCTCCTGCGAGTCGGACTTTTTTTTTTCGTTCTGTAGAAAGAATTTTCGTGTCGTCGAAGTTAAAAGAGTATTTTTCCGTAATGGCGTGTTTAGCAAGTGCAGATTTGTCTATTTCTTTGTTAGTGATGGTTCGTTTATATTGTGTAAGACGTGAGTGAATGTCATTTATGGTTTCTCCTATGTATACGCCATTACAGGAAGGGGTTTGGCAAGGGACTTGGTAAACACAGCAGGTGGTTTGGTCAAAGGGGATGGGATCTTTAAGTTTGGTATAGAGGGTTTTGAGTTTGTTGATGGTTCTCAAACCAAAATTTAGGGAAGGGTAGGATTTTTTGATCGTCTTCGTAAGTTTCTCAGTCAGTCCAGGTGTAAATGGTAGGGATCGGAACATTTGGGAACTGGGAGTTAGGGAAGAATTGGGAGAAACAATGTTGGAAGGGTGGGATTTTACTTTTTTCACAAGGGATTTTATGAGGTTGGGGGTTAATTAGAGTAGCCGAAACGTCCAAAAAATAGATTTTTTTAACAAAAGTCTTATTGAGGTTTATTTAGCCGAATCCCAACCATTCCATCTTTACTTATATGTGTATATATATATATATATATATATATATATATATATATATATATATATATAAAAATCAGTCCCGTAACAGGCCTCAAGGGCCCAGAGGGGCAGATACTGTAGAGGTATCTGATTCTTGACCGTACAGCACACTAGGGAGGTAGTGTGGTCAACACTATGCTCCGGCCGCCTGATTTTCCCCTTGGCTGCTTCGACTGCTAGACTCATTAGCACCCAAGGTACCCATTATTAATTAAATGAATTAAAGGCTGGGTGAGCCTAGGGACGATCTCGGACCCCAAATACAACCCTCGAACGGCAGCACTAGAAGAAAAAATCTTTAGTGCGCGCTCGGGTTTTGAACCTGGTCCTCCTGTTCATTAGTCGAGTGCTCTACCACTGAGCTAACCTCGCCCCCCATATATATATATATATATATATATATATATATATATATATATATATATATATATATATATATATATATATATATATATATTGTAATGATATTTTACATTACATATTTAAAAGTTTTAAATTCGAATAACCGTTAAAGGTAAAAAAGGCGGGTAAAGACGAATACAAGGTTTGCGGAGAATAAAAAACAAATAAATTTTTCTTATATTAACTTTCATCGAAGATTAAAAGTTCTAAATTAAAAAACTAACACAGAAAATTCGGAAAATCCAAAAAAGCTCATTGATATGTTGGATTCGTTGCTGGGATAAACAAATATTATTTGTTATATTTGTCTAGCAGTCGATACAGGTAGCATTGGAGACAGGTATGACGCTCCCGCCAAGAAACAACGCCATTCCGAATGCAGCTCTAGTACAGTCGTTTACAAGCAGTCACATATAGTGCAGTTTAAAAGAAAGAACGTCATTCCTAAGGCAGCTCTAGTAGAGTCTGTTTCAAGCCAGTCTGTGAAAAGTTCAGTTTACAAGAAGATACAGTCTCATAAGTGCAGTTCAGTTACAAGAAGATACAATTCTAAAGAAGATCCCGTCCTATGCAGAATACCGAGCTGGCTTTATATCAGGTAATGCTTGTTTATCTATGCCTAGATACAACTTATCTATGAGTTTTTTCTTTTGTTGTGGTTTTTTATTATTTAAAATTATCTTTGTTTTACTTTACTGGACTCGAACCCGACCCCTGAGATAAAGTCTTTAAATTTAAATATTTTACCTTTTGTCGACCCAACTTGGCGCAATTCTCTAATTAAAATATTTTAAATAATTAATTTTTTATTATATCATTTTGGCACATCAAAGTGTGGCTATTAAAAAATTTTTATGTTTTATATTATAACAATATATATATATATATATATATATATATATATATATATATATATATAAAAATAAATAAATAAATAAAAAAAATGATTTATGCTCGGTTTTAACAGAAAAATAGAATTCAAAATTTAAATTTGGTTATCGAGATTAGATCTATTGGTCAACCTGTTATTATTTATTCAAATTTTCAATAAGTTATTTTGTTACATAATTTTTATTCATTATCATTTCTCAATTTAAATCATCATTTTTCATTGTTCATTTTTAAACATTATCATTATCAAAATTATCTTATCCTAAAATAATATGATTATTAAAATTTATGATAAATTTTTAAATATTATTATTATCAATTAAATCTTATACTAAAATCATTTATGTTATTTATAAATGCTTAACTCTTACTAAATTTAAAAATTGTCCTGGATCCATTATTTATCATTACTATCATTTTTGCATCTGTCCGAATTATTTCTAAGGATTTGTTTTATTCTCTTACGTGGTGGCCGATTTAATTTTGCAATTTTTTCTATCCTATTTTGACATTGATACTTAAAAAGAAATTTTACTTTATTTCCAAAATTGATGTCCAAATATTTTAAATTATTGTTGTTAACATTTTTATTCATTATCTTATTTTGATTATTACCATTATTATTATTATTATAACTCATTATTTTAAGATTAATTATATAATCATCAACTAATTTTTTAATGTTGTTTTGTTTCAAAATCTCTTCCATAACGTCTGTACTTATTTTATTTTTTAAATTATCATTAGTTATTTTATTTTTAATTATTTGATTTATTTTCTCATTTTAGCACTTTCCTCCGAAGGAAAGTAGCTATTGAGGTTGGACTCATGACGGAATTTTTGAAAAATTTCTTCAAATCTTTATCGATCCTACCTAGTAGACACCGAAAATGACCCCCGTTAAAATTTATATATATCTCTATATATATATATATGCATATATATATATATATATATATATATATATATATATATATATATATATATATATGTGTGTGTCTGTTAACACGATAGCGGCCAGAGTTTTTGTTTTTTCGTCACGAAACTTGGTATATAGCATTCAATTAGCAAACGATTGAACGAGTTCGTTAACCACCAAAGTCGGTCCACCGGAAGGGGGGGTTTACCCCGAACCCAAAACACTAATTTGACTATAACAGCCGTAATATTTGTTATATTTCAACGAAACTTGGTATTCGTAGTGGTAATATAGAGAGAAAAGTGAGATATAAAAATGAACTAAATCGGTTCATTAGAAGGGGGGGTTTACTCCGGACCCACAATACCAATTCGCCACTACCAGCCGTGATTTTTGGTATATTTCAACGGAACTCGGTATTCGTAGTGGTAATCCACAGGTAAATAACTGTTGTAAAAATAAACTAAATCGGTTCATTAGGAGGGGGGGTTTACCCCGGACCCACAATACCATTTCGCCACTACCAGCCGTGATTTTTGGTATATTTAGACGAAACTCGGCATTCGTAGTGGTAATCTACAGGTAAATATTTGTTGTAAAAATAAATTAAATCGGTTCATTAGAAGGGGGGGTTTACTCCTGAACCAAATTCTTAATATACTCATACCGGTCGTAATTTCTGCTGTATTGTAACGAAACGCGGTATACGTCGTGGGTAACTCATGAGAAAGAAGTGTTGTAGAAATGAGCTGAATCGGTCAATCGGAAAGCGGGGGTTTAATTTGTAATATATTTCAATAGAAAAGCCCGTCAGACGTAGGTTCACAAAGCCGCCGCAAGGAGCGCTTTCTACCACTAGAATGACTGTATCCTGTTCCTGCGTTAGATCAAAATACGATAATATGAGGTTTTTTGTATTTATTACGAAGTGTAATAGGTACCATGTGTAAACATAACTCTGGAAGCAAATTATTAATTGATCAGTTACTCATAACAAATTTAAAAGAGAACTATTCATGTTTTTATTTTATTTATGTAGGATATTTTAAGCAAATTGTTCTGGAAAGCAATTCTGAGGATTGAAAGCTACCCAAATTCTGAGGAAAGTGCTTAGTTATGCAGCTCCTGCGTGACGGACTTTTTATTATTCAAACTACTCAATAATATTTCTTTACTTTTACCATCTCCATTCACTAAACGAACATATTCACTTTCATCTTTAGTTTCAACAAATATTTTATTTTCCTCAAATTTTTTATCATTAATACTACAATCATAATTCAAATTATTTTGTATTAATTCACTTAAATTATCATTACATTCAATTAAATTTTCATCATTTTTGTCATTATTTTTAATAAGAATGTCATCACATTTTTCATTGCATATCTGTACTATTTTGGAAATGTTTTCTTCGTGTTTAAAACCGTCATTTTTTATATCAGCAACATTTGTTGTGTTTATATTTTGTTTTTGATCTAAATCATTACTAGAATTTTCTGATTTTTTATCATGCCCATTTATTCCTTGTTTTAGCAACTCGATGTTAATGTCTATATTTTTAGATATTTTATTTTCAATGTTATATAATGATGTTTTTAAATCGCTAATTTGGTTGCGTAGTTCTGTTTTGAATTCGTTATTTTGGCTTAGTAACATTTGCAGGACCTCGCCCATAGTATTAGCCATTCGTTGTAGGAACTCGCCACTAGCAACATCGGCCGTTTCCGAGAATTCGACTTCCTCGCATTGGATGACGTCATCACCAGACGCGTTCTGGCTTCCATTCGAAATATTTAAAATACTACTTTCCGAAATTTTAATTTATTTATTATTACTTTACTTAGCCCCACGTTGGGCGCCAAAATGTTATAATTAAAAAAAATAAATAAATAAATATAGCCACACGTTGATGTGCCAAAATGTTATAATATAAAATGAAAAGAAATATTTTTAATAAGTTTATTTACGTTACGCCTCTACGTTAGGAGCCAATATAATAAAAATTTTATAATATTTAATTTTACAAACTCTTTATCTCAGGGGTCGGGTTCGAGTCCAGTAAAGTAAAACAAAGATAATTTTAAATAATAAAAAACCAAAACAAAAGAAGAAAAAACTCATAGATAAGTTATATCCAGGCATAGATAAACAAGCATTACCTGATATAAAGCCAGCTCGGTATTCTGCATAGGACAGCATTTTCTTTAGAACTGTTTCTTCTTTTCACTGAACTGCACTTATGAGACTGTATCTTCTTGTAAACTGAATTGCTTTTAACAGACTGACATGTATGTGACCGTTTCTTCCATTACAACTCAACAGACTCCATATGAGACTGAGCCACCTTTTCACAGACTGGCTTGTAACAGACTCTACTAGAGCTGCATAAGGAATGGCGTTGTTTCTTTGCAGGAGGGTCATACCGGTATCCAATGCTAACTGTATCTACTGCTAGACCACTCTAACAAATAATATTTGTTTATCCCAATGAATTTAACATATCAATGAGCTTTTTGGATTTTCAGAATTTTCTGTGTTAATTTTAAAACTTTTAAATATGTAATGTAAAATATCATTACAATATATATATATATATATATATATATATATATATATATATATATATATATATATATGTCCGTATACACGATACTGGCCAGAGTTTTTGTTTCTTCCCCACGAAACTTGGTATATAGCATTCCCCAATCAAACGATTGAACAAGTTTGTTAACCAACAAAATCGGTCCATCTGCAGATTTGGTTTACACACATCTACCGCTAGGGGTGCTGTATCCCGTTCCTGCCTCAGACAAAAATGTGAAGTTTTTGTGTATTAATTAAGTAGTTTAGTACCAAGCATACACAAAACTCTGCATGAAAATTATTCAAAAAATTACTCTTAAAGTGTCGATCAAATTATTTGCCACTGAGCATTCTTTACAAGAATTGTTGAAAGTGAACAGCTTATCTAAGGAGATTTACACACAATCTCATGAAGTCTATGGTATCTTACCATACATATGGTCACATACTACAATTCTGTGTTATTGAAGTATGTGAACGATTTAGGAACAAAAGTTTAAACAAAAAAACATGGTTCTGTGAAAAGAAAATTATATGGTTTTCTTCAGTTTATTCAAAAATCGTAAAAGAAATATTTGTTGTTATATATTGCTGCTGTACAATAATTTCCTGTGTCTTATGAAACAGATCAGGGAGCCAGGGAAAGTGTCAAGGAAATCCAAATCAAACAGGAAAAGGATTGGCCGGAAGAAAATCGATCTCCCAATTCAGGTTATCTATTTTTCTAATTCTAGCTATAAAGATACTTTTATTCTTTTCTATTATAAATTTATAAGAAATGTTAATAGGTTATCTAAGGAGATTTACACACAATCTCCGTTTGTAGTAAGGTTCAAACAGCTTCTTGATATTTGGAGATCACTCTAATTTGTATATTAAGAACCCAACACGACCCATTTTAAATAAATAAATTCAATTTCACTTTATTACAATTGCATCAACTAATTTACTTGTAGTTTATATTGTTTTTGTTTAAGTTTATGTGTACATATTCAGAGATATGTAGTCTTTTTTTGTTTTGTTGTGTAGAAAGAATTTTTGTGTCGTCGAAGTTAAAAGTGTGTTTTTGCGTAATGTTTTGATATTTGAAATAACTATTTGTAGCAGTTGGGTTGGCCAACCAGTGGTGGGTGGATTCCAGGTATAAGGGTACGCTGCCCCTTGGTAACGGGCCCTTTGTTTACGGGGGAAAGGTTGAACCAAAATAATAACGGTTTCTATTTCAATCTTCCCAAATGACACTAGGGATACAAACTGAACCGCGCTATGATGACGCAGTTCCTGTGAGTCGGACTTTTATATTATAGATGAGGGCACACAGTCTGGTTAGGTCATTCAGATTTTTGAAGGAAAAAAAGTTTTCAAAACCCAACACAATATTTAAATGTAACTTTTTTTTATGTTTGTATGAGGATTAATTCATATTGTATGCATAAGTGTGTTTAAATTCTCTCTCATTGAATGTAAAACTTATAGTTATATCATGTATTTCAGGAAGGCTACTGGTTGGGAATATTTTGGTATCGCAAGCCTTAAGATCATTTCGTGATTTCCAAGAGTTAAGCCAAAATAGTGGAGCAATGCCATATAAATGCGAGGAATGTGGGAACACATTTAACCAGCGAACACAACTGACTGAACATAAGCGATTTCACAGTGGAGAAAGGCCATATAAGTGCGAGGAATGTGGAAAAGCATTTTACCGGCAAGCACACTTGATTGCACACAACCAAATTCATAGTGGAGAAAAGCCATACACGTGCCAAGAATGCGGGAAGAAATTTGCCAGAAAAGGTAATTTGACTGTACACAACCTAATTCACAGTGGAGAAAGGCCATATAAATGCGAGGAATGTGGGAAAGCATTTAACCGCCAAGCATGCTTGATTGCACACAACCGAATTCATAGTGGAGAAAGGCCATATAAATGCGAGGAATGTGGGAAAGCATTTAACCAGCAAACATGCTTGACTGTACACAAGCGAATTCATAGTGGAGAAAGGCCATATAAGTGCGAGGAATGTGGGAAAGCATTTAACACGCTAGCAATCTTGACTAAACAACCGAATTCATAGTGGAGAAAGGCCATATAAATGCGAGGAATGTGGGAAAGCATTTAACGACAAATCATACTTGCCTAAACATAACCGAATTCATAGTGGAGAAAGACCATACACGTGCCAAGAATGCGGGAAGAAATTTCCTGGAAAAGATAATTTGACTAAACACAAACAAATTCACAGTGGAGAAAGGCCATATAAATGTGAGGAATGTGGGAAAGCATTTAACCAGCAAGCATGCTTGACTGTACACAAACGAATTCACAGTGGAGAAAGGCCATATAAGTGCGAGGAATGTGGTAAAGCATTTAACCAGCAAGCACACTTGACTAAACACAAGCGAATTCACAGTGGATAAAAACCTGTGGAAAAGGGTTTACCCTCAATTCTGACGACTGGACACACTTGAATTCACTGTGGAGATTAACTATATACATGTTATGAATGTGGGAAGGGAATTACTGGGAGATATGAGTTCATTAAACACACCCGAATTCACCATAGATAAAACCAATATACTTGTAAGCAGCTTGGAGAATGGTTTGACTATTGTACTGTCTTTACAGAAGCACATTCACAGTGTGGAAAAGCCATATATTTGTGATTTGGTGGGAATGGATTTAGCCACAGTTCTAGCAGTGTGTCATGGACACAAGAGAATTCATTATAGAGTAAAATACATGAAGATTGCGGACATTCCTGAAGGAATGTATAATGAATAATTTAAATTCTCATAAATTCACCTTGCAAAAACCATGTGATGAATCCAGCACCAATAATCGGGAAAAGCACGAGAGACTATCAATGTAAACAATTTTGATAATAATAAAATGGACTCAAATCATTCAGTAAAATTTTATTGTTTTTGACTTGCATTTTTACGCTATGGTAGTAATTTATCTGAGTGTATTTATTAAAACCATTTTTGTTATGTTAGAGTATGTTTATTATTTGTTTTTGTATTTTTATTTTGTAGTACATATTTTCCTTTGTCAGAAATATAAATCCATTTTTTTATTTTCCTTTCCCCCCTCAAAAAAAAATTTGAAATCAAGTCTAATTTATAAACACCTTGGTATGATCAATTCTTCAGACCTAAATATGTCTTCATTTATATCATCATTTCACATATAACGTTTCAGCCTTCAGGCCATTTTCCAATTTTTCATACTAGCAGCCTCTTTATTAAACCTTTTAAATTTAGGCCTTGTCATCATGGCATTCCTCCCATAACCATTAAACATCAAACATCACATTTTATAGGTATAATCTATTTCTTAAAACCAGAGCGATTTCCTTTAATATCACTCTTTTCTTTAATATTTATATAAGGGGATATTAAAGAAAATGGCTGTGGTTTTAAGAACTAGATTATACCTACTTATTTTCGTGCAAGGCGGAAGGTCAAATAATAAAAAAAATCACCACACAGTTTTACCAACTTTGTTACGTCCCTACATGTTTCACACCTTTGTGGTGCCTCTTCAGGGAAAAACAGCCTCAATCTGAGGAGGATAACCTTCCATCAGGCCTCGTCTAGACTGATCATGGTCTGAAAGAATCCAAAATGGTGAAATATAATCAGCTGGTCGATAATCGATATGTCATACATTTAAAATTAATTTCCAAAAGAAATTTAGTCTTAAGAATTAAAACCATCTTCCCACCCTCTAATTAAAACATATTTTTACTTTTTGTCAAATAAGTTAATAAAAATAGTATTCAAATGTAGTATTTCAGTTTTTTATTTACCACTTTCTTTCTATTTTTTATGTTATGGATATTACCCTTAATTATTCTTTTCATTCTATTATTTTTTTTACCTAATGCGCTAATATTTTCAAAATCAAAACTATGTTTATATTTTATAGCATGATAAGCCAATACTGTTTTATTCTCTCCTTTATCAATACTTTGCGCATGCTGTTTAATTAGTTTTCGAAGTAACTGTTCCGATTCCCCTATATATGATTTATCACAGCTATTGCAGTCAATTTAGTAGATATGGTATTTAGTTTCCCTTAAGTTTAATTTATCTGTAATATGACTAAAGCTGTTTTTTATTCTGTTATCATATTTCCAAGATATCCTGCCTATATCCTTACATATATGTCTTACTTTGTTGGAAATTAATGGATTAAAATTTAAGCCAAAATAACGGCATGGTTCTGCATTCTGATCTTTTAACAAACTACATCTTTTATTGCCTAATTGTTCATAAATAGGATTATTAGATGACGCTGCACTTTCCCTCACTTTATCTTTGTCCTCATCCGTTCGAATTATCTTGCTAAAAAAATTATTAATTTTTGGTTGCTGTATTTTAGTTCTTTTTATGCTACTATTGTTTTCATCCAATCCACCACTCGATTCCCTTTTTCGTTTTAATCTATTACCACAATTCAATTTTGAGGCTGTAAGTTTTATATATGCAATTTTTTCCCCTGAAGAGGCTCCAAAAAGTTGTGAAACATGTAGGAACGTAATAAAGTTGGTGAAACTGTGTGGTGAAGTTTTTTATTATTTGACCTCCTGCCTAGCATGAAAATAAGAAGATTAAGAATACATTAGGTTGAAGAATAATTATACCTATAAAATGTGATGTTTCATGTTTAGTGGTTATGAGAAGAATGCAAGGAAGACAAGACCTCTGTTTGTAGTTGTTTGTAGTGAAAGAATTTTCGTTTGTAGTTGCCTAGAAAAAAAGTTACAGCCGCTTTATGAATTTTCAAAATGGCGACTTTTTTAGTTTTAGGGGTGCGTGTTTTCTAGTGGTCTCAATACATTCTAAATCGTTTGTAGTTGATAGATTTGAAAGAATTTTCGTTTGTAGTTGCCTAGAAAAAAAGTTACGGCCGCTTTATGAATTTTCAAAATGGCGACTTTTTTAGTTTTAGGGGTGCGTGTTTTCTAATGGTCTCAATTCGTTCTAAATCGTTAGTAGTTGATAGTTTTGAAAGAATTTTCGTTTGTAGTTGCCTAGAAAAAAAGTTACAGCCGCTTTATGAATTTTCAAAATGGCGACTTTTTTAGTTTTAGGGGTGCGTGTTTTCTTATGGTCTCAATTCGTTCTAAATCGTTTGTAGTTGATAGATTTGAAAGAATTTTCGTTTGTAGTTGCCTAGAAAAAAAGTTACGGCCGCTTTATGAATTTTCAAAATGGCGACTTCTTTAGTTTTAGGGGTGCGTGTTTTCTAATGTTCTCAATTCATTCTAAATCGTTTGTAGTTGATAGTTTCGAAAGAATTTTCGTTTTTAGTTGCCTAGAAAAAAAGTTACAGCCGCTTTATGAATTTTCAAAATGGCGACTTTTTTAGGTTTTAGGGTGCGTGTTTTCTTACGGTCTCAATTCGTTCTAAATCGTTTGTAGTTGATAGTTTTGAAAGAATTTTCGTTTGTAGTTGCCTAGAAAAAAAGTTACGGCCGCTTTATGAATTTTCAAAATGGCGACTTTTTTAGTTTTAGGGGTGTGTGTTTTCTCACGGTCTCCATTCGTTCTAAATCGTTTGTAGTTGATAGTTTTGAAAGAATTTTCGTTTGTAGTTGCCTAGAAAAAAAGTTACGGCCGCTTTATGAATTTTCAAAATGGCGACTTTTTTAGTTTTAGGGGTGTGTGTTTTCTAATGGTCTCAATTCGTTCTAAATCGTTTGTAGTTGATAGTTTTGAAAGAATTTTCGTTTGTAGTTGCCTAGAAAAAAAGTTACGGCCGCTTTATGAATTTTCAAAATGGCGACTTTTTTAGTTTTAGAGGTGTGTGTTTTGCCACGGTCTCCATTCGTTCTAAATCGTTTGTAGTTGATAGTTTTGAAAGAATTTTAGTTTTTAGTTGCCTAGAAAAAAAGTTACAGCCGCTTTATGAGTTTTCAAAATGGCGACTTTTTTAGTTTTTTGGGGTGCGTGTTTTCTTATGGTCTCAATTCGTTCTAAACCGTTTGTAGTTGATAGTTTTGAAAGAATTTTCGTTTGTAGTTGCCTAGAAAAAAAGTTACAGTCGCTTTATGAATTTTCAAAATGGCGACTTTTTTAGTTTTAGGGGTGCGTGTTTTCTAACGGTCTCAATTCGTTCTAAATCGTTTGTAGTTGATAGTTTTGAAAGAATTTTCGTTTGTAGTTGCCTAGAAAAAAAGTGACAGCCGCTTTATGAATTTTCAAAATGGCGACTTTTTTAGTTTTAGGGGTGCGTGTTTTCTAATAGTCTCAATTCGTTCTAAACCGTTTGTAGTTGATAGTTTTGAAAGAATTTTCGTTTGTAGTTGCCTAGAAAAAAAGTTACAGCCGCTTTATGAATTTCCAAAATGGCGACTTTTTTAGTTTTAGGGGTGCGTGTTTTCTAATGGTCTCAATTCGTTCTAAATCGTTTGTAGTTGATAGATTTGAAAGAATTTTCGTTTGTAGTTGCCTAGAAAAAAAGTTACAGCCGCTTTATGAATTTTCAAAATGGCGACTTTTTTAGTTTTAGGGGTGCGTGTTTTCTAGTGGTCTCAATACATTCTAAATCGTTTGTAGTTGATAGATTTGAAAGAATTTTCGTTTGTAGTTGCCTAGAAAAAAAGTTACGGCCGCTTTATGAATTTTCAAAATGGCGACTTTTTTAGTTTTAGGGGTGCGTGTTTTCTAATGGTCTCAATTCGTTCTAAATCGTTAGTAGTTGATAGTTTTGAAAGAATTTTCGTTTGTAGTTGCCTAGAAAAAAAGTTACAGCCGCTTTATGAATTTTCAAAATGGCGACTTTTTTAGTTTTAGGGGTGCGTGTTTTCTTATGGTCTCAATTCGTTCTAAATCGTTTGTAGTTGATAGATTTGAAAGAATTTTCGTTTGTAGTTGCCTAGAAAAAAAGTTACGGCCGCTTTATGAATTTTCAAAATGGCGACTTTTTTAGGTTTTAGGGTGCGTGTTTTCTTACGGTCTCAATTCGTTCTAAATCGTTTGTAGTTGATAGTTTTGAAAGAATTTTCGTTTGTAGTTGCCTAGAAAAAAAGTTACGGCCGCTTTATGAATTTTCAAAATGGCGACTTTTTTAGTTTTAGGGGTGTGTGTTTTCTCACGGTCTCCATTCGTTCTAAATCGTTTGTAGTTGATAGTTTTGAAAGAATTTTCGTTTGTAGTTGCCTAGAAAAAAAGTTACGGCCGCTTTATGAATTTTCAAAATGGCGACTTTTTTAGTTTTAGGGGTGTGTGTTTTCTAATGGTCTCAATTCGTTCTAAATCGTTTGTAGTTGATAGTTTTGAAAGAATTTTCGTTTTTAGTTGCCTAGAAAAAATGTTACGGCCGCTTTATGAATTTTCAAAATGGCGACTTTTTTAGTTTTAGAGGTGTGTGTTTTGTCACGGTCTCCATTCGTTCTAAATCGTTTGTAGTTGATAGTTTTGAAAGAATTTTCGTTTGTAGGTGCCTAGAAAAAAAGTTACAGCCGCTTTATGAATTTTCAAAATGGCGACTTTTTTAGTTTTAGGGGTGCGTGTTTTCTAATGGTCTCAATTCGTTCTAAATCGTTTGTAGTTGATAGTTTTGAAAGAATTTTCGTTTGCAGTTGCCTAGAAAAAAAGTTACAGCCGCTTTTTAGCACTTTCCTCTGGAGGAAAGTAGCTATTGAGGTTGCACTCATGACGGAATTTTTGAAAAATTTCTTCAAATCTTTATCGATCCTACCTAGTAGACACCGAAAACGACCCCCGTTAAAATTTATATATATATATATATATATATATATATATATATATATATATATATATATTGCCCCACTCTTCCTTCGCTGTGCCTTAGGCTGCCCTATACCAGCGGTCCTTCCAATTTGTATCCAGCCGTAGTTTTATATATATATATATATATATATGTATATGTCTGTTAACACGATAGCGGCCAGAGTTTTTGTTTCTTCTTCACGAATCGTGGTATCTAGCGTTCAATTAGCAAACGATTGAACGAGTTCGTTAACCACCAAAATCGGTCTATCGGGGGGGGGGGGGGGGTTACCCCGGGCCCAAAACACTAATTTGACCATGCCAGCCGTAGTTTTTGTTATATTTCAACGAAACTCGGTATTCGTTATGTTGATCTCAAGAGAGGAATACGTTATAAAAATATACTATATTGGTTCATTAGGAGGGGAGGTTTACTCTGGACCCACATTACCGATTTGCCACTACTAGCCATAATTTTTGTTACATTTCAAAGAAACTCGGTACTCGTGGTGGTAATCAACAGGGAGAAATGGTTTGTAAAAATAAACTATATCGGTTCATTAGGAGGGGGGGTTTATTCCGGACCCACATTACCGATTTGCCACTACCAGCCATAATTTTTGTTACATTTCAAAGAAACTCGGTACTCGTGGTGGTAATCAACAGGGAAAAATGGGTTGTAAAAATAAACTAAATCAGGTTATTCAGAGGGGGGATTTACCCCGGACCTAAAGTATTAATATACTCATACCGGTCGTAATTTCTCCCCTATTGTAACGAAACGCGGTATACGTCGTGGGTATCTCATGAGAAAGAAGTGTTGTAAAAATGAAGTAAATCTGTCAATTGGAAAAGAGAGTTTACTTAAAACTCTGTTTCATTAGAATTGTGAACCGCCCGACGTAGGTTCACAAAGCCGCCGCGAGGAGCGCTATCTCCCACTAGGGGACTGTATCCTGTTCCTGTGTCAGATCAAAAGGCGGAAAATGAAGTCTTTGTGTGTTTATGAAGTTATAGTATTAATAATTGAACAGTTCTCATAAGAAATGTAAATGAGCAGAACTATTCATGTTTTTATTTTATTTATATAGGCTATTTACGGAAAATTATTCAATAATGTTTTCTACACTACAAAAATTCTGAGGAAAGTTCTTAGTTATGCAGCTCCTGCGTGACGGAGTAGTTGAATTTTCAATATCGCAACTTTTTCAGTTTTTTTAACACCCTTAGGAATTTGATATTTTTTTTTATGGATATAGTGTCTTACCTTTTAATGATCCTTTTTTGCAGGTTGCATCCAAATTACTTGGAGACGGTTTTAGCATAGATTATGTTTACTTATACATTAGTCAAAACAGAAATAAAATAGGCGACAAAATTAGCGGTCATAGAATCATTTCAGTCGATAAAAAACGTAATCTGGAAACAGAAGATAGTTGCGACTCGAATTGGTCAACCGAATTTTGTCACACTGACCTAGCATCCCTGAAATCTCAAATTCATAGTCCGTATGATGCGTGGATAAACATTGCTCCCGAAATGAGATTATATCAAGGACGGCCGTATAATGTCTTAAAGCCTGGTTGGGCTTCGATTATTTACGAAATTGTTTGGAATGAATTGAAATTGCCTTGTGCATTCCAATTCAAGAAAGCGGCAATTAACTATCTTCCTGGGGATATTTTTCTTAAAATTACATGAAAATGTTCCGAATGCCAAACACCTCTTAACCTGTACAGTGTCAGCCCTCCAAATAATAATGGATTAAACATGGTGGTTTCGACGTTTGATACTCACGGTATCACGGTAAAATCACGGTATGTCGATTTTCCCCGCAATTGTTCGCAAACATCTCGCCTTAGATTTCCCCGCAATTGCCTTTTTTTCGAATGCGCAATACCGTGAGTATCAAACGTCGAAACCACCATGTTTAATCCATTATTATTTGGAGGGCTGACACTGTACAGGTTAAGAGGTGTTTGGCATTCGGAACATTTTCATGTAATTTTAAGAAAAATATCCCCAGGAAGATAGTTAATTGCCGCTTTCTTGAATTGGAATGCACAAGGCAATTTCAATTCATTCCAAACAATTTCGTAAATAATCGAAGCCCAACCAGGCTTTAAGACATTATACGGCCGTCCTTGATATAATCTCATTTCGGGAGCAATGTTTATCCACGCATCATACGGACTATGAATTTGAGATTTCAGGGATGCTAGGTCAGTGTGACAAAATTCGGTTGACCAATTCGAGTCGCAACTATCTTCTGTTTCCAGATTACGTTTTTTATCGACTGAACTGATTCTATGACCGCTAATTTTGTCGCCTATTTTATTTCTGTTTTGACTAATGTATAAGTAAACATAATCTATGCTAAAACCGTCTCCAAGTAATTTGGATGCAACCTGCCAAAAAGGATCATTAAAAGGTAAGACACTATATCCATAAAAAAAAATATCAAATTCCTAAGGGTGTTAAAAAAACTGAAAAAGTTGCGATATTGAAAATTCAACTACTCCGTCAACACTTCTTTCTCATGAGATACCCACGACGTATACCGCGTTTCGTTACAATAGGGGAGAAATTACGACCGGTATGAGTATATTAATACTTTAGGTCCGGGGTAAATCCCCCCTCTGAATAACCTGATTTAGTTTATTTTTACAACTCATTTTTCCCTGTTGATTACCACCACGAGTACCGAGTTTCTTTGAAATGTAACAAAAATTATGGCTGGTAGTGGCAAGTCAGTAATGTGGGTCCGGAATAAACCCCCCCTCCTAATGAACCGATATAGTTTATTTTTACAAACCATTTCTCCCTGTTGATTACCACCACGAGTACCGAGTTTCTTTGAAATGTAACAAAAATTATGGCTAGTAGTGGCAAATCGGTAATGTGGGTCCAGAGTAAACCTCCCCTCCTAATGAACCGATATAGTATATTTTTATAACGTATTCCTCTCTTGAGATCAACATAACGAATACCGAGTTTCGTTGAAATATAACAAAAACTACGGCTGGCATGGTCAAATTAGTGTTTTGGGCCCGGGGTAACCCCCCCCCCTCCCGATAAACCGATTTTGGTGGTTAACGAACTCGTTCAATCGTTTGCTAATTGAACGCTAGATACCACGATTCGTGAAGAAGAAACAAAAACTCTGGCCGCTATCGTGTTAACAGACATATATATATATATAAAACTACGGCTGGATACAAATTGGAAGAACCGCTGGTATAGGGCAGCCTAAGGCACAGCGAAGGAAGAGCGGGGCAATATATATATATATATATATATATATATATAAATATATATATATATATATATATATAAATATATATATATATATATATATATATATATATATATAAATTTTAACGGGGGTCGTTTTCGGTGTCTACTAGGTAGGATCAATAAAGATTTGAAGAAACTTTTCAAAAATTCCGTCATGAGTGCAACCTCAATAGCTACTTTCCTCCAGAGGAAAGTGCTAAAAAGCGGCTGTAACGTTTTTTTCTAGGCAACTACAAACGAAAATTCTTTCAAAACTATCAACTACAAACGATTTAGAACGAATTGAGACCATTAGAAAACACGCACCCCTAAAACTAAAAAAGTCGCCATTTTGAAAATTCATAAAGCGGCTGTAACTTTTTTTCTAGGCAACTACAAACGAAAATTCTTTCAAAACTATCAACTACAAACGATTTAGAACGAATTGAGACCATTAGAAAACACGCACCCCTAAAACTAAAAAAGTCGCCATTTTGAAAATTCAAAAAGCAGCTGTAACTTTTTTTCTAGGCAACTACAAACGAAAATTCTTTCAAAACTATCAACTACAAACGATTTAGAACGAATTGAGACCATTAGAAAACACGCACCCCTAAAACTAAAAAAGTGGCCATTTTGGAAATTCATAAAGCGGCTGTAACTTTTTTTCTAGGCAACTACAAACGAAAATTCTTTCAAAACTATCAACTACAAACGGTTTAGAACGAATTGAGACCATAAGAAAACACGCACCCCTAAAACTAAAAAAGTGGCAATTTTGGAAATTCATAAAGCGGCTGTAACTTTTTTTCTAGGCAACTACAAACGAAAATTCTTTCAAAACTATCAACTACAAACGATTTAGAACGAATTGAGACCGTAAGAAAACACGCACCCCTAAAACTAAAAAAGTCGCCATTTTGGAAATTCATAAAGCGGCCGTAACATTTTTTCTAGGCAACTAAAAACGAAAATTCTTTCAAAACTATCAACTACAAACGATTTAGAACGAATTGAGACCATTAGAAAACACGCACCCCTAAAACTAAAAAAGTCGCCATTTTGAAAATTCAAAAAGCAGCTGTAACTTTTTTTCTAGGCAACTACAAACGAAAATTCTTTCAAAACTATCAACTACAAACGATTTAGAACGAATTGAGACCATTAGAAAACACGCACCCCAAAAACTAAAAAAGTCGCCATTTTGGAAATTCATAAAGCGGCTGTAACTTTTTTTCTAGGCAACTACAAACGAAAATTCTTTCACTAAAAACAACTACAAACGATTTAGAACGAATTGAGACCATTAGAAAAGACGCACCCCTAAAAATAAAAAAGTGGCCATTTTGGAAATTCATAAAGCGGCTGTAACTTTTTTTCTAGGCAACTACAAACGAAAATTCTTTCAAAACTATCAACTACAAACGGTTTAGAACGAATTGAGACCATTAGAAAACACACACCCCTAAAACTAAAAAAATCGCCATTTTTAAAATTCATAAGACGGCCGTAACTTTTTTTCTAGGCAACTACAAACGAAAATTCTTTCAAAACTATGAACTAGAAACGATTTAGAACGAATTGAGACCATAAGAAAACACCCACCCCTAAAACTAAAAAAGTCGCCATTTTGAAAACTCATAAAGCGGCTGTAACTTTTTTTCTAGGCAACTAAAAACTAAAATTCTTTCAAAACTATCAACTACAAACGATTTAGAACGAATTGAGACTGTGAGAAAACACACACCCCTAAAACTAAAAAAGTCGCCATTTTGAAAATTCATAAAGCGGCTGTAACTTTTTTTCTAGGCAACTACAAACGAAAATTCTTTCAAAACTATCAACTACAAACGATTTAGAACGAATTGAGACCGTGAGAAAACACACACCCCTAAAACTAAAAAAGTCGCCATTTTGAAAATTCATAAAGCGGCTGTAACTTTTTTTCTAGGCAACTACAAACGAAAATTCTTTCAAAACTATCAACTACAAACGATTTAGAATGTATTGAGAACATTAGAAAACACGCACCCCTAAAACTAAAGAAGTCGATATTTTGAAAACTCATAAAGCGGCTGTAACTTTTTTTCTAGGCAACTACAAACGAAAATTCTTTCTAAACTATCAACTACAAACGATTTAGAACGAATGGAGACCGTAAGAAAACACGCACCCCTAAAACTAAAAAAGTCGCCATTTTGAAAATTCGAAAAGCGGCTGTAACTTTTTTTCTAGGTAACTACAAACGAAAATTCTTTCACTACAAACAACTACAAACGATTTTACGTCGAATAAAAGTGGTTTGGTTCCAATCGGTTGAAGTCGGGTGCGGGGTATTTTTTGACCCCCCGGTTCTCAAAAACGGGGCAACTACAAACGAAATTTTTTTCACTACAAATAACTACAAACGATTTGCAATTTTTTGAGTCTATTGTCATATTTTTTTTCGAAAGTGGGGTGCCAAGTTCACAGAGGTGAAGACAAGGCCTGAATTTAAAAGGTTTAATAAAGAGGCTGCTATTATGAAGAATTTTGAAAACGGCCCAAAGGCACATTAATGTCTGAGGAATTGATCATATCATGGTGATTATAAAATATTAATCCTACTAAAATAAAACTACTCACATATTTCATGAAAGTATATTTAATACAAGTAAACAAATAGAAGTAAATAAAATATTAAAAGATATAAGGTACACACAAGGGTACAAAGTATAACCTAAGGTTAATAAAAGAAAAACGAACAAAAATAAAAAAAAATGACAAGAAAGGAGTACAGAACAATAACTGAACTATTATAATAAGAAATAATAAAGTATCTGATAGTTTATTTCAATATAAAAATCATTATTCTACGAAGAGATTTAATTTAAGGACATTCTATACTGAAGCCGCTCTTATGCACGTCATCACACACACTCATTTATTCGCAATCAATTCACATACATACCTTCAGTTGAGTCATATTTTGTCGTACAGTTTCATTTTATGTAAGTGTTCTAGAATGGTAATAATGTGTGGGCTTTTTTCAGAAAATAGTTCGGACATGTCATGTGGAATCGTTAAATAGTCTCGTGTTCTGCATTCTGTAGGTAAGTGTTTAACTGTTAGTTGTCTGTTGCATGTCTGACATATTGGACTGTCTTGTCTGGTCATGAGATGGGAATGAGTTAAATGTGTATGTCCAATTCTCAGTCTTGTATTAACTACTTCATCACGTCTTGATAGCTGCGTACTAGCTTGCCATTCATGAGTACTGCTTTTTATCTCCCTCAGGAGGTTATCTCTTGTGCTGTACCATGAGGCTTGCCATTCAAGACGGATACTATCCGTAATTAGTTAGTGTAAGTCTTCAGTCGTAAGAAACTTCAAGTCAACTGATTCTCCTCTGCTTGCTTGTTATGCTTGTTCGTCTGCTGTTGTGGATTGTCCAATATTTTCATGTCCTGGTACCCACAACATTGTTACTAGGATGTTGTGTGTCTGAAGTCTGATGATGTGCTCTAAAATTTGTATGATGATGGGATTAGTGTTATATATGTTTAAGGAGAGTAAACAACTTAATGAGTCCGAGCATACTGTTATGTTCTGTGATGTAGTTTTTACGATAGATAGACCTAAGAGAATACCATGCAGCTCAGCGGTGTATATGCTTGTGCTTTTCGGTAAAGTGACAAGATGTTTTTCTTGATTTATAATAGCAGCTGCACCGAGCCGTCATTCATCATTGATCCATCAGTGAATAGGTACAGGGTATTTGTATTTGTCTGCATTAAATGTTTGTACGTAGTATGGTAAAAGTATTTAGAAAGTGTGTCAGTCTTTTTAAATTTTGTCAGAGTCAAGTCAATTTCTAAGTTATTTACTCTCCAGGGAGGAATGGCTCACTCAATCAATATTTATTTGAACCAATACAAATAGTATTATTTACAAATGGTTAAGGGAGGAAGAAAAAAATATATACATTAACAAATTAAATACTAACAAAAAAAATAAATAAATAAAAAAAATAGGAATAAACTGACATTATAAAAGTCCGACTCGCAGGAACTGCCTCATCTTAGCGCGGTTCCGTTCTTATCCCTAGTCTAATTTCGAAAGATTAAAATAGAAGCAGTTATTATTTTGTTGAGAGGAGATCGTTGACCGTTGATGATGCAAGGTAGGGATTGTCCGGGTTCGGTCACTGCTACTTAATAATACATACCCCATATGTGTATGTATGTGGGCATATATATGTACATATGTGTGCGTGTATATGTGTATGTGTATATGCATATATATAAATATATATATATATATATATATATATATATATATTATATGTATATATATATATATATATATATATATATATATATATATATATATATATATGTTAGGTATATTTACATAGATATGTGCATATATTAGTGTTAAATATGTCCTACTTGTATTTACAGCCCTGATGAAGGCTTGAAGTTCAAGCCGAAACGTCGGCACAATAATACCATTTTTACGATAAAATGTAGTTTTATTAAGTAGCTGTGACCGAACCCTGACAGTTATATTTTGGTTCCACCAGTCTTGAAAGGTAGGATATACAATCTTACCTGGAAGGGTCGGCAACAATAGAAACCGTCCCGCTAGTTACAAGGTCTTGGAATCTTGGAACTCTATATTTCTAACAATAAATTGTTTTTGTTATTTTACTTAACCTGTTCGAATACATTATCCAACTATAAGCAATTAAAAAATAACAAGGAATAAAATACAGACAAAAAGAACACTTCGAATAAGCGAAATCAATTACTTTAAAGCTTTAAGGTCTTATTTCTCCGATTGACATCGCCTAATCAAAACTTTCATTAGAACCTTTTATGTAGAGCATTTAATAAGCTTTCTAATGGTATCCTTCCGTTTACCAAAATTCTCAACAGTTTTCGAGATATTAATGAAAGTTCCCAAAATTTATATTATTTCTAGCAACAGAAAATTGGCCTCATTTTTCATATCCTGCTTTACACACAAAATTTTCGCAACATAAGAAATTACAAAAATAAAAAGCAATAAAAAACGAAGGGAATGAGACAAAAATTACAACAAGAACGACAAAAACCCGTTCATAAGAAAAAAACAGACGTATTTGAAGTTTTAAGCACTTATTTCTCCGATTGACATAACCTAATCAAAAATAGTTTTAGAATCTTTTTTGTAGAGAATTTAGTAAGCTTTCAAATAGTTTCTATCCACTTACCACGATTTCCCATCCGTGTTCGATATATTAATGAAAGTATACGAACTTCCCAAAACTTTTCATGTCTGTTCATAAAATATTTTATTCTAACCCTTCCTTAACTCCAAACGTAACAAAACTTTCAACATATTAGTTTTAATGAAAGTAGAACATGCAGATAAAGTTTCAACTGAATCCCGTAATTCTAAGTACCCAAACCAAAAACGGTATTCAAAAACTATTTTTCCAATTTTCTCGAAAACGGTTAAAGCGATCGCCTTCAAAATGGTTTCATTCGTTTTTCTAGCCCAGGAATCATATAAAACGAGTACTTAAAAGCTTATGAACTCAAAAACGTAAGCGTTACGATTTTTTTTGCGCGAATTTCGCCCCAAACGCCATCTTCCAGTAGGCGGATTTTGCTGGTTAACGAACTTGACCTTTTAAATTGGACGAAGGATTTTTGTACCAAATTTCATCAAAATCGGACCATTCGTTTTCTATTTAGAGAGCGAACAGACAAATATATATATATATATATATATATATATATATATATAAATATACATATATATATATATATACAAATTTGAACCACCGTTATTTTCGGTCTCTAGGGGTTCTGAAACGCGAAATTTTCTTGTCGGCACTTCCGGATTGTTTCATTGTATCAACCCTATAAGCGGGGTTCCTCCCTATGGGGGAGGGAGGAACCGCGCTAAAAAGAACAAAAACAATAGGTAAACAGAACATGATAGGTAAACGGAACATGAGGTAAACAGAACATGATAGGTAAACAGAACATGAATTAGAAAATAACAAATTATTGCAAATGAAATAAATCTTGATAACATCTTGGCTTTAGGCGTGTTGCAATCCTTTCTCCTAGCTGAAAGTAGGCGGCTCCTTCTATTGTTGGGAGTTTTCCGTAGTGCCTTTGGGTGAGTTTTTCAATGTGCTCTGCGGAGTGGACAACCCCGAGCTCTCTGTGGATTTCTGTGTTTCTTATGAAAGGACGGAGGAACAACTGATCAATCCACTAGATTGTGGCAACTATAGAGGCATATCCCTCCTACCTGCAGCATACAAGGCACTCTCTAACATCCTCTACCAGAGACTGTCTCCCTTTGCTAGCCGTATCCTTGGGCAGTATCCCTCCTACCTGCAGCATACAAGGCACTCTCTAACATCCTCTACCAGAGACTGTCCCCCTTTGCTAGTCGTATCCTTGGGCAGTATCCCTCCTACCTGCAGCATACAAGGCACTCTCTAACATCCTCTACCAAAGACTGTCCCCCTTTGCTAGTCGTATCCTTGGGCAGTATCCCTCCTACCTGCAGCATACAAGATACTTTCTAACATGCTCTACCAGAGACTGTCCCCCTTTGCTAGCCGTATCCTTGGGCAGTATCCCTCCTACCTGCAGCATACAAGGCACTCTCTAACATCCTCTACCAGAGACTGTCCCCCTTTGCTAGCCGTATCCTTGGGCAGTATCCCTCCTACCTGCAGCATACAAGGCACTCTCTAACATCCTCTACCAAAGACTGTCCCCCTTTGCTAGTCGTATTCTTGGGCAGTATCCCTCCTACCTGCAGCATACAAGATACTTTCTAACATCCTCTACCAGAGACTGTCCCCCTTGGCTAGCCGTATCCTTGGGCAGTATCCCTCCTACCTGCAGCATACAAGGCACTCTCTAACATCCTCTACCAAAGACTGTCCCCCTTTGCTAGCCGTATCCTTGGGCAGTATCCCTCCTACCTGCAGCATACAAGGCACTCTCTAACATCCTCTACCAAAGACTGTCCCCCTTTGCTAGTCGTATCCTTGGGCAGTATCCCTCCTACCTGCAGCATACAAGATACTTTCTAACATCCTCTACCAAAGACTGTCCCCCTTTGCTAGCCGTATCCTTGGGCAGTATCCCTCCTACCTGCAGCATACAAGATACTTTCTAACATGCTCTACCAGAGACTGTCCCCCTTTGCTAGCCGTATCCTTGGGCAGTATCCCTCCTACCTGCAGCATACAAGGCACTCTCTAACATCCTCTACCAGAGACTGTCCCCCTTTGCTAGCCGTATCCTTGGGCAGTATCCCTCCTACCTGCAGCATACAAGGCACTCTCTAACATCCTCTACCAAAGACTGTCCCCCTTTGCTAGTCGTATTCTTGGGCAGTATCCCTCCTACCTGCAGCATACAAGATACTTTCTAACATCCTCTACCAGAGACTGTCCCCCTTGGCTAGCCGTATCCTTGGGCAGTATCCCTCCTACCTGCAGCATACAAGGCACTCTCTAACATCCTCTACCAAAGACTGTCCCCCTTTGCTAGCCGTATCCTTGGGCAGTATCCCTCCTACCTGCAGCATACAAGGCACTCTCTAACATCCTCTACCAAAGACTGTCCCCCTTTGCTAGTCGTATCCTTGGGCAGTATCCCTCCTACCTGCAGCATACAAGATACTTTCTAACATCCTCTACCAAAGACTGTCCCCCTTTGCTAGCCGTATCCTTGGGCAGTATCCCTCCTACCTGCAGCATACAAGATACTTTCTAACATCCTCTACCAGAGACTGTCCCCCTTTGCTAGTCGTATCCTTGGGCAGTATCCCTCCTACCTGCAGCATACAAGATACTTTCTAACATCCTCTACCAGAGACTGTCTCCCTTTGCTAGCCGTATCCTTGGGCAGTATCCCTCCTACCTGCAGCATACAAGATACTTTCTAACATCCTCTACCAGAGACTGTCCCCCCTTTGCTAGCCGTATCCTTGGGCAGTATCCCTCCTACCTGCAGCATACAAGGTACTTTCTAACATCCTCTACCAGAGACTGTCTCCCTTTGCTAGTCGTATCCTTGGGCAGTATCCCTCCTACCTGCAGCATACAAGGCACTCTCTAACATCCTCTACCAGAGACTGTCCCCCTTTGCTAGCCGTATCCTTGGGCAGTATCCCTCCTACCTGCAGCATACAAGGCACTCTCTAACATCCTCTACCAAAGACTGTCCCCCTTTGCTAGCCGTATCCTTGGGCAGTATCCCTCCTACCTGCAGCATACAAGATACTTTCTAACATCCTCTACCAGAGACTGTCCCCCTTGGCTAGCCGTATCCTTGGGCAGTATCCCTCCTACCTGCAGCATACAAGATACTTTCTAACATCCTCTACCAGAGACTGTCTCCCTTTGCTAGCCGTATCCTTGGGCAGTATCCCTCCTACCTGCAGCATACAAGATACTCTCTAACATCCTCTACCAGAGACTGTCCCCCTTTGCTAGCCGTATCCTTGGGCAGTATCCCTCCTACCTGCAGCATACAAGATACTTTCTAACATCCTCTACCAGAGACTGTCCCCCTTGGCTAGCCGTATCCTTGGGCAGTATCCCTCCTACCTGCAGCATACAAGATACTTTCTAACATCCTCTACCAGAGACTGTCTCCCTTTGCTAGCCGTATCCTTGGGCAGTATCCCTCCTACCTGCAGCATACAAGATACTCTCTAACATCCTCTACCAGAGACTGTCCCCCTTTGCTAGCCGTATCCTTGGGCAGTATCCCTCCTACCTGCAGCATACAAGATACTTTCTAACATCCTCTACCAGAGACTGTCCCCCTTGGCTAGCCGTATCCTTGGGCAGTATCCCTCCTACCTGCAGCATACAAGATACTTTCTAACATCCTCTACCAGAGACTGTCTCCCTTTGCTAGCCGTATCCTTGGGCAGTATCCCTCCTACCTGCAGCATACAAGATACTTTCTAACATCCTCTACCAGAGACTGTCTCCCTTTGCTAGCCGTATCCTTGGGCAGTATCCCTCCTACCTGCAGCATACAAGGCACTCTCTAACATCCTCTACCAAAGACTGTCCCCCTTTGCTAGCCGTATCCTTGGGCAGTATCCCTCCTACCTGCAGCATACAAGGCACTCTCTAACATCCTCTACCAGAGACTGTCTCCCTTTGCTAGCCGTATCCTTGGGCAGTATCCCTCCTACCTGCAGCATACAAGATACTTTCTAACATCCTCTACCAGAGACTGTCCCCCTTGGCTAGCCGTATCCTTGGGCAGTATCCCTATTACCTGCAGCATACAAGATACTTTCTAACATCCTCTACCAGAGACTGTCTCCCTTTGCTAGCCGTATCCTTGGGCAGTATCCCTCCTACCTGCAGCATACAAGGCACTCTCTAACATCCTCTACCAAAGACTGTCCCCCTTTGCTAGTCGTATCCTTGGGCAGTATCCCTCCTACCTGCAGCATACAAGGCACTCTCTAACATCCTCTACCAAAGACTGTCCCCCTTTGCTAGCCGTATCCTTGGGCAGTATCCCTCCTACCTGCAGCATACAAGATACTTTCTAACATCCTCTACCAGAGACTGTCCCCCTTGGCTAGCCGTATCCTTGGGCAGTATCCCTCCTACCTGCAGCATACAAGATACTCTCTAACATCCTCTACCAGAGACTGTCTCCCTTTGCTAGCCGTATCCTTGGGCAGTATCCCTCCTACCTGCAGCATACAAGATACTTTCTAACATCCTCTACCAGAGACTGTCTCCCTTTGCTAGCCGTATCCTTGGGCAGTATCCCTCCTACCTGCAGCATACAAGATACTTTCTAACATCCTCTACCAGAGACTGTCCCCCTTTGCTAGCCGTATCCTTGGGCAGTATCCCTCCTACCTGCAGCATACAAGATACTTTCTAACATCCTCTACCAGAGACTGTCTCCCTTTGCTAGCCGTATCCTTGGGCAGTATCCCTCCTACCTGCAGCATACAAGATACTTTCTAACATCCTCTACCAGAGACTGTCTCCCTTTGCTAGGCGTATCCTTGGGCAGTATCAGTGTGGCTTCCGTGCAGGTAAATCAACAATTGATCAGTTGTTCTGCTTGCGGCAAATCCTCGAGAAAGGGCAAGAATACAAATTCACGACGCATCACCTCTTTGTGGATTTCGAGATTGCGTATGACAGCATGAACCGGAATACGCTGTACAGTGCTATGGTTAATATGGGAATATTAACCCATCCCTCGAAAACTGGTAAGGTTATGTTGGGCTACTGTGTGGCATGGTAAGAGCATGGTGCGTGTCCAGGGGGGTCTCTCTGGTGAATTCCAGCCTGAGGGTGGGGTTGGACAGGGGGATGGCTTGGCCTGCCTATTGTTCAATCAGGGATTGGAAAACGCAGTGAGGGAATCCAGAAAAAAGGCAACTGTCCTTACCAGAAGCACTCAGCTATTGGGATATGCAGACGACCTGGATATAGTGGGTAGGTCCCTGAATGCAGTAGAAGAGGCATTTCTTGCTTTAGAGGAAGCTGCTCGTAGAATGGGTCTCAAAATTAACGAAGGAAAAACCAAGTATATGGTGACCGGACAACAAGCTAGGCCAGGAGAAACTGTCACCATGGGCTCCTTCTCCTTCGAAAAAGTGAGCCAGTTTAAGTATTTGGGCTGTTTTGTCACTTTTGATAATGACATGTCCAAGGAGATTAATAGTAGGATACTGGCAGCAAACAGAAGTTTTTATGGACTTCGTAGGCAACTGAGAGGGAGCATTCTAACAAGATCCACAAAGATATTGCTCTATAAAACCCTAATCAGGCCAGTCCTCTGTTTTGGCTCAGAAACGTGGACTATAACGAAGCGAGATGAATTCCTCCTCTATTTTGAAAGACGCGTCTTGAGGAGCATATATGGGGGTGTCCTCGACCAGGGAAACTGGAGACGTATGACAAACCAAGAGTTGGCCAATCTATTTAGGTGGCTAACATAGTAAAGCATATAAAATGTGGACGTCTCCGCTGGGCAGGACATGTAGCCAGGATGTCAGACCAAGGCACCTAGCAAGGATGCCACACCAAGACACCTAGCCAGGATGCCAGACCAGGATACCTAGCCAGGATCTCAGACCAAGACACCTAGCCAGGACGCTAGACCAAGACGCCTCAAAAACTCCAAGAGGGTTCTCTGAGAGAGTTCATGGAACCAGCCGACTTGGCAGACCCAGCGGGAGATGGCAAGATGGAGTAGCCGCCGATGCCCGCAGCCTACTCGGAGTACGGAACTGGAAAGTGGCAGCATAAGACCGTGACAACTGGCGGAAGCTGATTTTGGAGGCCATGTCTCTCTAGTGGGATGTAGCGCCGAGGAAGAAGAAGAAGAAGATGTCAATCGGAGAAATAACTGCTTATAACTTCAAACATGTTTGTTTTGTTCTTTTGAACGTTTTTTTTCGGTGTTTATCTCACTTTTTAATTAGTTGTAGTCGATTTCTTTAAGTTACATTTATTTGTCAAATTTTGTTTTCTTTCAGCGAACATTGAGAATGCCGTGGTCATTTTTCCAGGTAAAGATACCCTTGCCCTCGCTCACGTATCTGGGGCCATAAAAGAATTTCACGGAGGTCTAACCGAAATAATAACTGTTTCTATTTGAAGCTTTCCAAATGACACTAGGGACCGCGCTAAGATGACGCAGTTCCTACTAGTCGGATTTTGACGTCTTCTCGGCGGCAAAGAAACTGAAAATTGACTTGGAATGGGCTGCTTGCGCGATTTGAAATTGCATCAAACGGTGTCAAAATGTAAACGGATTTTTAGCTCTCAGCCGCAACAACTTGCGACAGTGACTCGCGCAAGAGCTCGCGGGACAGCTTGCGTTCAAGCGTCGGGTAAAATTACATCTAAGTGTTGTGGAGATGTAATGAGTGGACAGGCGACCACTGGTGGACCAATGAGAAGCATCCGGGAACAGCCAATAGGAACGAGCGCTTGACCGAGCATTCCCGACTTTGACCGAGGCACCCCTACCTCGGCTTATGAATAGGGGCGTTCCTACTGGCCAGAGCTCATTCCAATCCAGCGCTCTCTCAAGGACACACCAGCAGCTCTCTCAAGACCAGACTCCAGCCAGCCATGCACTCAGGATCAAGCAACCGGCGCTCCAGCAAGGCCTAGCTACCTGCTCTACCTCTCTCTCTGGACAAAGCACGAAGCCCGCCGTCTCGCCCTACCCAATGGTCACGCCAGCCTCCAGTCACTACACTCCCGACTCCTACTCCCCCAACTCTAGTATGTTTATTTATTTCCTTGCCTCTCTCGCTCCCGCTTCGAGGAACGGCTACGGCTCAGTACCGAACACCTTCTCCCCGACTCAGTGGAACAGCTAAGGCCTACTACCTAGTCGGTATCCCCCAGGTTCAAGGAAGCGCCCTTACCGGGACACAGTACTTACCTGGTTACCTTCTCCCGACACATCCTTCCTACCCTATATCCTATAGAAGCGACACCCATCCGCTACAGTGTTTACACGACGGGACAGAACTTGCGCAAGTTTTCTCGCCCGTGTAAACGCAGCCTAAGGCCTTAGCGACTAGACCACGGGGAGACACCTCTATTCCTTTAAATTTAATATTTTATTTTTCAATCCCTTTTTAAAGTAATGGAACTTGACTTAAGAAAATACAAGAAATAGCTGTAGTTTTGTCAACATTTTAATATTTATTTAGTCTTCAAACTTTCTTAAATTCCAAAGTAGGTGCAGCAAAAATAATTTAGAAAATTTTTATTAAGTTTTAACACTTTGTAGTACGGCATAATCCCGCCAAGTTTCATGCATCTTACCACTTCGCGCACCAAAACCATTAAACTCGTCTCCCTCATCTTGCTATAAAAAAAAAAAAGTCCGACTCCATAATTAGGGTCTCTGAAGAAGAAGTGGAGAAAGTTGAGACGTGTTTTTAAATTTCAAAAATGTTGGGAAAAAAGTGGGGTCTCAATCGATCTTTGAACACCCTGTGTGAGTGTATATATATACATATATTCGCGCGTTTAATAGGTTTCTTGGCCTCGAAAAACGAATGAAACCATTTTTAATGCGATAGCTTTAACCGTTTTCGAGAAAAGAGGAAAAATAGTTGTCGAATAAAGTTTTGGGCATATTTTTCTTAATTTTTTTTCTTTTTATATTTGGGACATTAGCCCCAACATCCAAGGTGCAGCCAGGAATTTTCTCAATGAGCTCTGAGATGTGAAAATTCCTGCTGTCGGTGGGGATCGAAACCACCATCTCCCGTTTATGAATGACCACAGGAGACCCCTAGTTTCCTTAATATTTTGAAAATGGTTGGAAATCTTGGTAAGCGGAAGGTTACCATTCGAAAGCTTACTAAACGCTCTACAAAAAATATTCTGAAGCAATTTTCGATTAGCCAATGTCAATCGCTGAAATAAGTGCTTACAACTTCAAATGTGTTTGTTTTGTTCTTTTGAACGGGTTCTTGTAGTTGTTTAGCTCACTCTGGTTGTTTAGAAGAGTACAAGAAAATGTGAAACATCTCTAGAAGTGGATTGTGGGGGCTGGCCGACCCAGCCAGGTAAGACCATAAAAGCTAAAAGAAAGGACGAATCAAAGTAATAACTGTTTCTATTTTTCTTCTTTTATGTTCGCAAATATAATATGTGTGTCAAAATAACATCTCGGAAACATAATTTTTTTAAAATTTTACTGACTATTTATTTATTTTTATTTTTTTTATCGACAAATCTTGGCCATTAGCGCCGACATCCAGGGTACAGCCAGGAATTTTCTGTGAGACCTGAGATGAGAAAATTTCTGCCGCAGGTGAGGATCGAACCCACCATCTCCCGCTTATGAATCTAGCGCGCTAGCCACTAATCTTTTTTAATCTTTCCAAATGAGACTAGGGATAAGAACAGAAACCGTGCTAAGATGACGCAGTTCCTGCGAATCGGACTTATTAATTTATAACAAAATATTTAAGCAAAATAGAACACTCCTAAGAATTATTACAAACATTTGTAAAAACCATATGTAGGAAGGTCCAAATGCAGAAATAACCTAACAAAAAGTTTTTGAATTTTATTTTAGTAGGATTAATATTTTATAATCGCCTTGGTATGATCAATTCCTCAGACATAAATGTGTCTTTATTTATATCATAATTTCACGTATAACGATTCGGCCTTTGGGCCGTTTTCAAATTCTTCATAATAGCAGCCTCTTTATTAAACCTTTTAGATTTAGGCCTTGTCATCCTTGCATTCTTCTCATAACCACTAAACATGAAACATCACATTTTATAGGTATAATTATTCTTCAACCTACTGTATTCTTAATCTTCTTATTTTCGTGCTAGGCAGAAGGTCAAATAATAAAAAACTTCACCACACAGTATCACCAACTTTATTACGTTCCTACATGTTTCACACCTTTTTGGTGCCTCTTCAGGGGAAAAAGTTGCATTTATAAGCCTCAAAATTGAATTGTGGTAATAGATTAAAACGAACAATATAATCGAGTGGTGGATTGGATGAAAGCAATAGTAGCATAAAAAGAACTAAAATAAAGCAACCAAAAATTAATGATTTTTCAGCAAGATAATTCGAATGGATGAGGACAAAGATACGGTGAGGGAAAGTGCAACTTCATCTAATAATCCTATTTATGAACAATTAGGCTATAAAAGATGTAGTTTTTTAAAAGATCAGAATGCAGACCCATGCCGTTATTTTAGCTTCAATTTTAATCCATTAATTTCCAACAAAGTAAGACATATATGTTAGGATATAGGAAATAATAACTAAAAAATTAAATGATCACTGCAGTTCGTTTACAGCTGAGCTCTACGGCATACTTATTGGCTTGGAGAACATACCGACTTCAGACAGACGAGACATTGTTATTTACACCGACTCACTAAGTTCACTTCAAGCACTAAAGGACAAATACACCTCTCATCCTATACTCTCAAAAATACTTAAGACAATACACTCTCTACACAAACATGTAACATTGTACTGGCTACCTGGTCATGAAGGTCTAGGGAAAAATCCGATTGCAGACACCCACGCAAAAATAGCTGCAGAACGGACAGACATAGATAACGGACCAATTCCACATGAAGACATGAACAGATCTATGAAGACATTTATTTTGGAAAACTGGGAACACTCTTGGACGATACTTACGGACAACAAATTACGGACTATAAAACCTACTGTCAAAGACTGGCCATCCAGTTATCGAGCCAATAGAAGGGAGGAGGTTGTATTGGCTCGACTTAGGATTGGCCATTCAAGACTTACTCACAAATACTTAATGACAAGACAAGAGAGTCCATCGTGTGAAATTTGTAATTCAGACTTAACAATAAAACACATTCTAACAGACTGCATTAGACGACAAGACTTAACCATCCGTTACAACATGTGTGAACTCCTCGCTGAAGGTAGCCAGTACATAGACAGTATCTTAACATATCTACGAAATACAGGATTATACGATCTCATATGAAGACCTAGAAGATTCGTTGATGCAATCACATTTTTATCCCATGAAAAAGTGCATTACTTTTATGACTTAAAGTTAAAGCTCTAATCATTTTTAAGCCTTTAATATATTTTGCTTAAATCCATACATCCTGGATTCATAATAATATATAAATTTATAATCAATTCCTGATCTCTTAGAAGACTTAACTCAGTGTGTTTATCGTACAAAATACGAAACACAATAAATAAATAAATAGGATATAGGCAGGATATCTTGGAAATATGATAACAGAATAAAAAACAGCTTTAGTCATATTAATGATAAATTAAAGTTAAGGGAAACTGAATACAATATCTACTAAATTGACTGCAATAGCTGTGATAAATCATATATAGGGGAATCGGAACAGTTACTTCGAAAACTAATTAAACAGCATGCGCAAAGTATTGATAAAGGAGAGAATAAAACAGTGTTGGCTTATCATGCTTTAAAATATAAACATAGTTTTGATTTTGAAAATATTAGCGCATAAGGAAAAAAAAATAATAGAATGAAAAGAATAATTAAGGAAAATATCCATAACATAAAAAATAGAAAGAAAGTGGTAAATAAAAAACTGAAATACTACATTTAAATACGATTTTTATTAAATTATTTGACAAAAAGTAAAAATATGTTTTAATTAGAGGGTGGGAAGATGGTTTTAATTCTTAAGACTAAATTTCTTTTGTAAATTAATTTTAAATGTATAACATATCGATTATCAATCAGCTGATTATATTTCACCATGTTGGATTCTTTCAAACCATGATCAGTCTAGACGACGTCTGGTGGAAGGTTATCCTCCTCGGATTGAGGCTGTTTTTCCCTGAAGAGGCACCAAAAAGGTGTGAAAAATGTAGGGACGTAACAAAGTTGGTAAAACTGTGTGGTGATTTTTTTTATTATTTGACCTTCCGCCTTGCACGAAAATAAGTAGGTATAATCTAGTTCTTAAAACCACAGCCATTTTCTTTAATATCCCCTTATATACATATTAAAGACAAGAGTCGCATCTTGGCGAATCGAAACAAGCGAGTCGCCATGTTGCGAAGCCTTCTCAATAAATAAATTAAAAGATAAGAGTGATATTAAAAAAAAATGGCTGTGGTTTTAAGAAATAGATTATACCTATAAAATGTGATGTTTGATGTTTAATGGTTATGGGAAGAATGCCATGATGACAAGGCCTAATTTTAAAAGGTTTAATAAAGAGGCTGCTAGTATGAAAAATTGGAAAATGGCCTGAAGGCCGAAACGTTATATGTGAAATGATGATACAAATAAAGACATATTTAGGTGTGACGAATTGATCATACCAAGGTGTTTATAAATTAGTCTTGATCTCAATTTTTTTTGGGGGGGGGAAAAAAAGGAAAATAAAAAAAAATGGATTTATATTCTTGACGAAGGAAAATACTACAAAATAAAAATACATAAACAAATAATAAACATACTGTATCATAACCAAAATGGTTTTTATAAATACACTCAAATAAATTACTAACATAGCGTAATAATGCAAGTCAAAAACAATAAATTTTACTGAATGATTTGAGTCCATTTTATTATTATCAAAATTGTTTACATTGATAGTCTCTCGTGGTTTTCCCAATTATTGGTGCTGGATTCATCACATGGTTTTTGCAAGGTGAATTTATGAGAATTTAAATTATTCATTATACATTCCTTCAGGAATGTCCGCAATCTTCATGTATTTTACTCTATAATGAATTCTCTTGTGTCCATGACACACTGCTAGAACTGTGGCTAAATCCATTCCCACCAAATCACAAATATATGGCTTTTCCACACTGTGAATGTGCTTCTGTAAAGACAGTACAATAGTCAAACCATTCTCCACGCTGCTTACAAGTATATTGGTTTTATCTATGGTGAATTCGGGTGTGTTTAATGAACTCATATCTCCCAGTAATTCCCTTCCCACATTCATAACATGTATATAGTTAATCTCCACAGTGAATTCAAGTGTGTCCAGTCGCCAGAATTGAGGGTAAACCCTTTTCCACAGACATCACATATTTATGGCTTTTCACCTCTGTGAATTCGCTTGTGAGAAGACAAGGAGGCATTCTGGCTAAAACATTTTCCACACGCATCACATGTGCATGGTTTTTCTCCACTGTGAACTCGCTTATGTACAGTCAAGCTTCCTTGCCGGTTAAATGCTTTCCCACATTCCTCACATTTATATGGCCTTTCTCCACTGTGAATTCGGTTGTGTTTAGTCAAGTATGATTTGCACTTAAATGCTTTCCCACATTCCTCGCATTTATATGGCCTTTCTCCACTATGAATTTGGTTGTGTTTAGTCAAGATTGCTAGCGTGTTAAATGCTTTCCCACATTCCTCGCATTTGTATGGCCTTTCTCCACTGTGAATTCGGTTGTGTACAGTCCAATTACCTTTTCCAGCAAATTTCTTCCCGCATTCTTGGCACGTGTATGGCTTTTCTCCACTATGAATTTGGTTGTGTCCAATCAAGTGTGCTTGCTGGTAAAATGCTTTTCCACATTCTTTACATTTATATGGCCTTTTTCCACTATGAATTCGCTTGTGTACAGTCAAGATTGCTTGCCAGTTAAATGCTTTCCCACATTCCTCGCATTTATATGGCCTTTCTCCACTATGAATTTGGTTGTGTGCAATCAAGAGTGCTTGCTGGTTAAATGCTTTCCCACATTCTTTGCATTTATATGGCCTTTCTCCACTATGAATTCGGTTGTGTTTAGTCAAGTCTGCTTGCTGGTAAAATGCTTTTACACATTCTTCACATTTATATGGCTTTTCTTTACTGTGAAATCGCTTGTGTACAGTCAAGTGTGCTTGCTGGTAAAATGCTTTTCCACATTCTTCACATTTATATGGCTTTTCTTTACTGTGAAATCGCTTGTGTACAGTCAAGTGTTCTTGCCGGTTAAATGCTTTCCCACATTCCTCGCACTTATATGGCCTTTCTCTCCTGTGAATTCGCTTGTGTACAGTCAAGTGTTCTTGCCGGTTAAATGCTTTCCCACATTCCTCGCACTTATATGGCCTTTCTCTACTATGAATTCGCTTGTGTACAGTCAAGTGTGCTTGCCGGTTAAATGCTTTCCCACATTCCTCGCACTTATATGGCCTTTCTCCACTGTGAAATCGCTTATGTTCAGTCAGTTGTGTTCGCTGGTTAAATGTGTTCCCACATTCCTCGCATTTATATGGCATTGCTCCACTATTTTGGCTTAACTCTTGGAAATCACGAAAAGATCTTGAGGCTTGCGATACCAAAATATTCCCAACCAGTAGCCTTCCTGAAATACATGACATAACTATTAGTTTTACATTCAATGAGAGAGAATTTAAACACATTTATGGATACAATATGAATTAATCCTCATACATAAATAAAAAAAGTTACATTGAAATATTGTGTTGGGTTTTGAAAACTTTTTTCCTTCAAAAATCTGAATGACCTAACCAGACTGTGTGCCGTCATCTATAATATAAAAGTCCGACTCGCAGGAACTGCATCATCATAGCGCGGTTCAGTTCGTATCCCTAGTGTCATTTGGGAAGATTGAAATAGAAACCGTTATTATTTTGGTTCAACCTTTCCCCCGTAAGCAAAGGGCCCGTTATCAAGGGGCAGCGTACCCTTATACCTTGAATCCACCCACCACTGGTTGGCCAACCCAACTGCTACAAATAGTTATTTCAAATATCAAAACATTACGCAAAAACACACTTTTAACTTCGACGACACGAAAATTCTTTCTACACAACGAAACAAAAAAAGACTACAGATCTCTGAATGTGTACACATAAACTTAAACAAAAACAATATAAACTACAAGTAAATTAGTTGATGCAATTGTAATAAAGTGAAATTGAATTTATTTATTTAAAATGGGTCGTGTTGGGTTCTTAATATACAAATTAGAGTGATCTCCAAATATCAATAAGCTGTATGAACCTTACTACAAACGGAGATTGTATGTAAATCTCCTTAGATAACCTATTAACAATTCTTATAAATTTATAATAGAAAAGGATAAAAGTATCTTTATAGCTAGAATTAGAAAAATAGATAACCTGAATTGGGAGGTCGATTTTCTTCCGGCCAATCCTTTTCCTGTGTGATTTGGATTCCCTCGACACTTTCCCTGGCTCTCTGATCTGTTTCATAAGACACAGGAAATTATTGTACAGCAGCAATATATAACAACAAATATTTCTTTTAAGATTTTTATTTTTTATTTATTTATTTATTTTATAGAGCACGCAAACGAGCGATTCACTCTTTTCAAAGTTGCGATGGGTAGAAACCATCAACAGGTCAATGAGTCACTAAGTGTTAATATTTACATGTATGTATATGGGATAAACTACTATGAGATAATATGGGATATGATGAAACTTTAAAATTATTTAAAAGCGAAAAAAAAAAAAAAAAAAAAAAAAAAAAAAAAAAAAAAACTATAATTGACAAGAGTACGGATTATTTCATTTCACAGTAGTTCATACATGTTTTTCCGTATTTACATGTTTGCGTTAGATGTCTGTGTAAATATTTATGTGTCTAAGGTATATGAGAATTGCATTAATGTGAGGACTGTTATCTGTCAAAAGTTCATGTAGGTCAGTTGGTAGGTTTGTACCGTCTAGTTGCTTGCATTCCGTTAGTATGTGTTTAATAGTCAGTTCTGTGTTGCAAATGGCACACGTTGGTCTGTCCTGTTTCGTCATTAAGTAGCGGTGTGTCAGCAACGAGTGTCCTATGCGGAGTCTTGTGACAACTACTTCTTCACGCCTCGTGGCTCGGTTGCTGGATGACCAGGCACACACAGTTTCTTTTATTTGTCTTAATTTGTTGTCTTGTGTGTTAGTCCAAGTGATTTGCCATTTATTTTTTATGTGTGATTTTATGTTTGTGAGTAGGTTCTGTACTGTCAGTTCTTCTATGTCTACTGTACATCTTGTCGTTGCTTGTTTGGCATGTAAGTCGGCTTCTGTGTTCCCTGGGATGTCCATGTGTCCGGGCAGCCACAGAATTATTACTTGCATGTTGTAATTTTGTAAGTTATGTATTCTTTGAAAGATTTCAGTCATTGTTGTGTGTGTTTCGTAGACGTTGTTGATGGAGAGTAAAGAACTTAAAGAATCCGAACATATGATTACAGTTTTGTTTGGGGTTATAGTTATGTTTCTTATAGCCAAAAGTATTCCTTGAAGTTCTGCCGAGAACACGGTTGATTTATTATTTAATTTAGAGCCGAAATTAGTGTTGTCTATGATAGCTGCAGACCCAGTGCCGTCCCTAGTTTTTGATCCATCTGTAAAAGCTAGGAGTGCATCTGGATGCTGCGAAAGAAAATGATTAAACTGGTTTTTGTAGAAATGTTTAGAGAAAGGATTGTTTTTATTGAATTTTGTCAATTTTGTGTTAATTTCTAAGTTCTTTATTCTCCACGGAATGTAAATCCGTTGTTGTCTCATATGCATAGGTGTGTTTAGTAAATCTGTGTTTCCAGCGTAGTCTAGTATTCTTGCATTTAGTGGTCGCTGTCGTGTTCTCGTCCGGTCGTACTCGGCAATGAATGGGTTTTGTATTAAAGTCTGTGTACATGGTGTATTGAGGAACTTAAATTTAGTGTAAAGTTTTAAACAAAATTCCTGACGCCTGTACTCCAATGGAGGCTCACCCGCTTCAACATTCAAGCTGGCACAAGGGCTTGATCTGAATGCACCTGTTGCTATTCTAATTCCTGTGTTATGAATCGTTTCTAACATTTTTAACGCTGTTTTACTGGCAGATGAATATGCTTGACAGCCGTAATCTAGAAGTGACCTGGTGTATGCTCTATAAAAGGCAAGCATAGAGCATCTGTCAGCACCCCATTTTGTATTGCTGAGAATCCTCAATAAATTAAGAGATTTCTTGCATTTATTGAGGACTTCTTTTAAGTGGGGACGCCAAGTTAGACGCTGATCAAACACCAACCCAAGGAATTTTATAGTACTTGCAACTGGTAAGTTGTAATTATACAATTGCAGTATTGGGTTGGGGAATGTTCTTTTTCGGGTGAACAATATGCAGGTGGACTTTTTTTTAGAAATTTTAAACCCAGTCAAGGAACACCAATGTTCAAGTCGATGTAATGTGTCTTGTAGTTGGTCCTGTGCTGTGTTTACGTCTTTTGATGCAGTGTAGATGAGTATGTCATCAGCATATTGGCAATAGGTCACTGTATTTGGGATGAAAGATCTGATTGAATCTACTGATATGTTGAACAATGTGGTGCTAAGAACTCCTCCCTGAGGCACTCCGTTTTCCTGTAGGAATTCATCTGAAACGGCTGAGCCTATCCTCACTCGGAATCTTCTATCATCCAAATAATTCTTTATGAATGACAAGATGGAACCTTGAAATCCCTAATTGGTTAATTGATATAATATCAACCTCCGCCAGACAGAATCGAAACCTTTTTCTAAATCCAGAGAAATTGCAAGTACCAACTTCTTCTGTATGAAAGAATTCAGAATGTCATTTTCCAGCCGGCTAATGTGGTCTAATGTGCTGTGGCCAGGCCTGAATGCACACTGATAGGGCGATAACAAGTTCTCTCTTTCCAAGAGCCAAATCAGTCTTTTATTTAGTATTTTTACGAGTACTTTTAACATACAGTTGGTCAACGATACTGGACGATAGCTGGAGGGAAGTCTCTTGTCTTTGCCAATCTTTAGAATTGGTACAATGATAGCCTCATTCCAGGAGTGAGGATACACCCCCTCTAGGAATATTTTATTGAATGCTTTAACAAGAAAAACAAAGCCCAATGGTGGTAAATTGTTTAACATCTCATAAGTTATTTTGTCAGGTCCAGGCGAAGTCTGTCTAGTAGTTGAGAATATTAGTTTCAGTTCCTGAAGTGTGATAGGGTCATTAATGGGGTTGTCGTGATCTGTTAGTATCGGTATTTCCGTTCTATCGGTCTGTTGTTTTACCTTCAAAAAGGTTTTTGTGAAGTTATTGTCACTAGACATTTGAGCAAAATGATTTCCGAAAATATTGCTAACTTGGATTGGGTCTGTGACAATAGTACCATTCAGTTCAAGTCCTGTAATTGGTTGTCTGTACTTCTTGTGTTTAATCCTGTTAATGTTGTCCCAGATCTTACGTGGTGGTGTGTGTCTGTTGATTGATGTAAGAAATTCCGTCCAGCACTGTTTTTTATTTTTCCTTATCACACATTGAACCCTTCCCTTTAACTTTTTAAAGTTCTGGAGATTCCTGTCAGATGGATGCCTACGGAATACACGAAGTGCTTTTTTCCGTTCACTTACTGCTATTCTACACTCATCATTCCACCAGGGAACGGGCACTTTGTGGAAATCGTTTATTTTTTTAGGAATGCTGTAATCGGCTGCTTCAAGTATCAGTGCAGTCAGGTCGGCTATATTTTGAATTTCGCTCGTGAAAAATTTATCTGTTAAATAGATTCGAAACAAGTCCCAGTCTGCTTTTTTCATGTTGTAAGTTGGTAGAGTCTGGAAAGGAAGAGGTTCAGTTACAGGGGTTATTGATATAGGAAATTGGTCGCTTGAATGTGTGTCATTAAGTACTTCCCAGTTGTATTGTGTATAGATAGATGGTGAGCAAATGGTTTTGTCAATGGTCGAAAGGGTGCCTGTTCTTGGGCACAAGTGAGTAGGTTAGTCATTATTTAGTGTCATTAAGTCAAAATGTTCTATTATTTGTTGCAGATGTTGTCCACGGTTATTGGTATTCGGTGAATTCCACATGTTACTCATTGCGTTCACGTCAGTCAGTATCAGTACTGGTGGAGTCAGTTGAGTAAGTAGATCATGTAGAGCAGGTACATCTATTGGTTCACCAGGTGGAAGATAGAGTGAACAGACAGTCAGCCGGTTTGGTAGAAGAACTGAGACTGCCACAGCCTGTAATGTAGTCAGTAATCGGACAGGGTCACTATAAATGTTATCCCTAACAAGTATAGCGACCCCGCCACAAGCTCTTCCTCCCAAACAGTAATCCCTCCTATATACTGAAAAACCATGAATGTTGAAGTCCTTACCTGGGCTTAAATGAGATTCTTGTATTCCAGCGATATCAAATTGTTTCCATCGTAACAGGTACTTCAGATCATCCACATGTTTTTTTAGGCCGTTGATATCCCATTGAAGGAATGACATAGATATTTTGTTTAGGTTAAAAACATGTATAAAATACTTGTGAAGTTACTGTTCATGCTAGACGTTTTTTTCTCGATGAGCCCTGATTTTGGTTTCTACCCGGATCGTCATTTGTTGATTTATTTGCCTCATCAGATTTTGAAGTCATAGCTTTCAGCAGTGAAGGAGGAGGCTTTTGACTTTTGGATGAAGATATCTTGAGCGATTCATTGCTTTTAGGAGCTTCAGCTATCTTCAATTTGTTCCGTCCGGCTTGTTCGATGGCCACTGGAGTCTTGAGAATTTGAGGCTGTTCTGGTGCAATATTATTCAGTTGAACATTCTCTAATCTCTCCAGTCTTTTGTCAATATTTTTTATGAGCTCAAATATTCTGTTGATGGAATGTTCACTTACCCCTGATTTAGCCTTCTCAGAATATTTATTCGAGCTGCTTTCATGAAATCGTTTTTTGGCCTCAGAATAGCTTAATTTTTGAAGTACCATAAGCTTCTTGATTTCTGATTCCTGCCTGTAGGTAGGGTACTTCTTGAAGAAATGAGAATCATGACACAAACAGCATTTCACTTCTGAACACTCACCTTCATGCTTGACACTGCAACATTTGGCACATTTCGGTTCCTTGTCACAGCTGTTGGAGTGGTGATTCAATGTGCAGCATCGGTAACACATTAAAGGCAGAGGAATGTATTGCCTTAAGTTAACCGAAAGATACCCGATGTGTAATTTTTCAGGCAATACGGGTGAGGTTATGGTTGCAACAAATAGTGGCGAGTGTTTTAATCCTCTTTAATGGAAGTCGCTTCATGCTGATAACCTTCTGATCTACCCGTTCATTGAGGATGTCGGAGTCTGGAACATCTGCTATGTCTCTGCAGTAAAATACTCCACGAGAATGGTTTAAATTTTCATGGGGCGTTACAACAGCTCGAAGTCCGTTAAAAGATTTGACATTGAGTAATTTCAACGATACTGATGCTTGTTGAACATCGAGAAGAAGTAGTCCATCCCTTCTCAAAAAAAGAAAAAAAAAAAAAAAAAAAAAAAACATGGTTCTGTGAAAAGAAAATTATATTGTTTTCTTCAGTTTAATCAAAAATTTACGATTTTTGAATAAACTGAAGAAAACAATATAATTTTCTTTTCACAGAACCAGGTTTTTTTGTTTAAACTTTTGTTCCTAAATCGTTCACATACTTCAATAACACAGAATTGTAGAATGTGACCATATGTATGGTAAGATACCATAGACTTCATGAGATTGTGTGTAAGATAAGCTGTTCACTTTCAACAATTCTTGTAAGGAATGCTCAGTGGCAAACAATTTGATCGACACTTTAAGAGTAATTTTTTCAATAATTTTCATGCAGAGTTTTGTGAATGCTTGGTACTAAACTACTTAATTAATACACAAAACTTCACATTTTTGTCTGAGGCAGGAACGGGATACAGCACCCCTAGCGGTAGATGTGAGTAAACCAAATCTGCAGATGGACCGATTTTGTTGGTTCACAAACTCGTTCTGGGACTGACAGTGGAGTCAAACCCGGCCCTGGAAAGGTGGAAGCAGTAAAAAACTTTCCGAGACCACGGAATGCACGCGAGGTACGTAGCTTCCTCGGTTTAGCGAGCTACTACCGCCGTTTTATCTCGGAGTTCGCAAGTAGGGCGAAAGCCCTTCCTGAGCTGACAAAGACTCGAGCTACTTTCGTCTGGGAGCCTGCACATGAGAAATCATTCGCGGACCTGAAGGAGGCCTTGACCTCCGACCTTCTACTTGTGTATCCGGACTTCCGAGACCCCTTCGTGCTCTCTACGGACGCTTCCGGAGTAGCTCTTGGGGCTGTGTTGTCTCAAGTGCAGGGAGGCGTCGAGAGGCCCATTTGCTATGCTAGCAGGCAATTGAAGGGACCGGAATGTAACTACTCTGCCACTGAACGAGAGTTGTTGGCGGTCGTTTGGGCGACGAAGCTCTTTCGATGTTACTTGCTTGGACGAAAATTTAAGTTAATTACCGACCATGCTGCTCTTAAATGGATGCTAAGTCTGAGGGACCCCTCTTCTCGGCTCATTCGATGGGCCTTACGCCTTGAGGAATTCGAATATGTCGTTGAACACAAGCCCGGAGTGAATCATAAAAATGCAGACGCGCTAAGCCGTTCCGTTGCTGAGATACGGAACCAGTACCCTCTCAACCGGAGCCACATCCGGAGCCCAAGAGCAGGATGAGTGGTGCCAGAAGCTGGCAAAGAAGGGCGGTAGTGTCAGGGCCGATGCCGAAGGATTGTGGTACTGGGCTGTCGATCTCGAAGGGAGTGACTGGCGTCACTTAGTTCCGGAATCACTTAAGCTAAAGATTCACCATTCGAAGCCATGGGCGGGACACCTGGGTGTAGAACGCACGCTCGCCAACTTAAGGGGGTCCTTTTATTGGCCCTCTATGGAGAAGGATGCACGGAACTTAGTAGAGAGCTGCCATAGGTGTGCTCAACGAAAGAGCCCACCAGGCCTGAAGGTGCCACTGGAAGTGCCGTATGTGGCCATTGGCCAATTCGAACAGGTTTCATTAGATATTTTTGGCCCTCTACCAAGGTCAAGGAGAGGGCATATATATCTACTGACCTTTATCGACAATTTTACGAGGTACGCCGAAGCAATCCCTATAAAGGAGCAGACCGCTAAAGAGACGGCCGTAGCCTTTGTGGAGAATATTGTGACGAGACATGGTGTGCCAAAGAGGCTGCTCACTGATCAAGGGAGAAACTTTGTTTCTTCTCTCTTCAAGGAAGTATGCAGAGCTCTTGGGATCAAAAAGCTGCAGGCTACAGCCTATCATCCGGAGTGCAATGGCATGGTAGAACGCCTCCACCGCACGATCACGGATTCGATCACGCATTTCGTGCGGCGGGATGGTAGAGATTGGGACCGTTGGGCCCCTTATGCAGTTATGGCCTACCGAGCCATCCCCCACTCCTCGACTGGGTACTCCCCCAATTACCTACTTTTAGGACGCGAGTTAGTCACCCCTTTTGACTGCGATCTAGGGCCTAGCTTGAACCAGGAGGACCGAGATAGGCTCTTACCGGAAGATCATGTGGTACAGCTACGGAAGCGGCTTTCGGAAGCATATCGAGAAGCGCTGGCACGATCCGAGCGATGTTATCAACGTCGAAATGCCTTGGTCAACTCTGAGAAAGAGCACCAGCTAGCAGCAGGTGACTGGGTGTACTTAAATGTGCCAGCGGTCAAACCTGGTCACTGTCCGAAGTTCCACCGTCCATGGACGGGGCCGCATCAAGTCACCTGTGTACTCTCCCGGGTTAATTAAGAGGTCGAGCTGTCTACCGGGGCGCGAGCAGTTGTGCACATCAACCGCCTTAAGAAGGCCGCCACTAAGGGGAATATAGATCGGGAGAGAGAGGAGGCCGAAACGGCTAATAGGTCGTACCACGAAGAACAGGACGAGGAAGAGACCAACGACGAGTGGTCTTGGGTGATGGAGCCAGGGCGTCCATATGACTTGAATTACCAGACGCCAGACCGGGCTGGTGACGCGGAAGAAGGGGAAAGCGAGGCAAGACCGACCGATCATTCTGACTGTCCAGTGAGTGCGGGGGCATCCCCTTCGTGTCCAGATCCTAGTTGTTCTCTCGGCGCCACCTTCGGAAACGACTACCCCCGATGAGGTCCTATCCGATTCAGCACTATCTGAGGGAGGAGTAGGTCGAGAGGAGGAAGCCAAACGGAGCGGTTCACCCCAGCCAATAGGACGGGTGGAGGGCGCGAATGAGGGGGGAGGTACCGCGAAGGATCCAGACGTGTATATGGTCGACGGGGCGTAGACCCCCAACCTTCAGGTGGGCGTCGTTCCTCCTCTAGTTCTCCGAGCAACGACCCCAAGGATGCCACCTGGACGCCAGGAGTGCGGGAAGAGGGACCACGGCCACGATCACCATATTCCCTCCGGAGAAGAGGCGTTCAGAGACCTAACGATGAGTAGGTGTGGGACGCGCTTAGGAAAAGAGCTAAATCGCCAGTAAACGACTCCTAAACATCTACTTACCGGGCTGTCATCGCGGGTGATTCTAGAGTTCTGACTATTGGCATGAAAAATTTGAGTTATATTAAAATGTCGTGGGTTACGCGCCTGGGCAGGGTGGTTTGTAAACCTACAAGAATCTTTTCGACAAAGGAAGCAAAAGTTTAAACCAATCTTTCACACATCACAAATCCTTTTCCATAGTTCCCTGTACCTTTCCTCGTCCTATCAAAAGCCCAGAATACAGAGTAACGGAATTCCTACATATATAATCAAAAAATTACACAACGGAGGCACTTCGATGAATGGAAAGTTGAGTAGAGAGATGGTAGGTCCAAGAGAGTTGACTCTGATTTTGGGGAAGGAGAGAGAGGCTCTGCCAATTGGACTGACACTCCTCTCGAAGGGAAGCCGATGTCATGATAAACATGTAACCAAAATTCAGAAGTAGATCTCATCGCCACTAATACTGGAGTAGTAGCATTGGACAATTCCAGATCAGAAGATGTTGCTTCATCGAATTCTTGTCCTGCCCTTAACGAAAATAAGACAGGAAGTATGGTTTCAGCTCAGCCGGAGAGGGGCGTTCTTCTTGAAGAGTTGAAACGAGGAAGCCTACGCAATCCTTCGGTAATAGGATAGAGCCTGATGTGGACCTAGGATGCCTTAGATCTGTCCTGCCGAGTTCTTTCACAGAGAAACACCTTTCTGTATAGTCTCGTCATTTCGCCAGAAGATGAACACGTCAAAAGAATGGTGGCAGTGGACTTTGGTGAATCTTGGATCTTCGACCACATGGATTTGGGACGAGCACAAGGAGCTATTGTGGAATACCATGCTTAAAACAATTCGCCTCCTTCTTCGATGCAGCGGAAAGTTTCGTGACAGTGATAACAGAGTGGATATAGGACCGCTCGTAAATAAAGTGATTGTGAAAATAGAGTTCTGTATAGTTAGAGAATAATAGTAACTTAAGGACGGGTAGTGTTAAAGGTAAAGTAATGTTCCAAGGGAAACATGACTTTGAAAAATCGGGGGGGGGGGGGTGATGTAAGGCCCCGTTTTCCCTTTGCCTTTGTTAAGTGAATAAGAATGAGAGAAGAGGTTGGCTGTTCATCCCTAGAGATGTGAGAACCACGAATCAGCAAACGTTGCGTCTGGGTTGTTGGAACTGCACGTGGCTGATTCGTAAGATTCCCGGAAGATTTATGACCTGACAAGAGTTTCTAGTCCAGCCACCTGCTAAAGCAGGAGTGGGGCACAATGGGTATAAAAAGCTGGCTTACCTCCGACGGGAGAGAGTCCGCGCCCGTTCCTGAGGTCTTGGCCGAGATGGCGATGAGAGGTAAGTCAGTTCCAAAATATGCTCCAACCTCCCCAAATGATATATGATTACTCTTATCTAGCGGTTTCTCTCTCACTCAACCTTTTCTCCCGTCTTAGCGATGTTTTATGATATTTATGTATGTATTAGTAACCTCAGTGTAAATTATAGTTTTGAAAGGAATTTCCGCTTCTCTAAAATATTTCCCCATTATCTATTCCTTTAAATCCCGTCCTTGCTAATCGGCTCTTTACAGGTGTATACATAGGAGAAACCATAAATGACATTCACTCACATCTTACACAACATAAACGAACATTAACTAACAAATAAATAGATAAATGAAGGGTAAGGGGGAAGAACAAGAAATGTCCATTTTTATCGAATTTATAATTATTAGCTGATTATACAGTTTGATAGAGGTACTAAATAACTGACACACAATCACATTGAAAATTCTACCCAAATCCGAGTTACACGCGATGAAAGTTTTGGCATACTGGGAAAAAACAAGGAATGTCCAAGCAGAAAGAGGAAAAAACTGGGACTGTCCATACTAAAATAAACGAAATCAGTTCATTAGAAGGGGGGTTTACTCCGGACCCACAATACCAATTCGCCACTACCAGCCGTGATTTTTGGTATATTTCGACGAAACTCGGTATTCGTAGTGGTAATCCACAGGTAAATATGTGTTGTAAAAATAAACTAAATCGGTTCATTAGAAGGGGGGGTTTACTACGGACCCAAATTCCTAATATACTCATACCGGTCGTAATTTCTGCTGTATTGTAACGAAACGCGGTATACGTCGTGGGTAACTCATGAGAAAGAAGTGTTGTAAAAATGAGCTGAATCGGTCAATCGGAAAGCGGGGGTTTAATTTGTAATATATTTCAATAGAAAAGCCCGCCAGACGTAGGTTCACAAAGCCGCCGCAAGGAGCGCTTTCTACCACTAGAGTGACTGTATCCTGTTCCTGCGTTAGGTCAAAATACGATAATATGAGGTTTTTGGTATTTATTACGTAGTGTAATAGCTACCATGTGTAAACATAACTCTGGAAGCAAATTAATAATTGATCGGTTACTCATTACAGATTTAAAAGAGAACTATTCATGTTTTAAATTTATTTATGTAGGATATTTTAAGCAAATTGTTCTGGAAAGCAGTCTACACTACCCAAATTCTGAGGAAAGAGCTTAGTTATGCAGCTCCTGCGTGACGGACTTTCAATATTTAGTATATAACATTTGTTGAAAACTATTGATTGCTAATTGATGAATCGGTTTAAAACTAAGTAGTCTTTATGAATATTTAGAATATAACCTATGTTTGGATCTGTGTTTTTGGGGTGCTCTCCGCCTAGGCTTTGTATTTGTGTCGGCTGATACCTGGGGTATATTTACAGCTCTTGAGGATTAACTGTTAGCAGGTCAATTTCCTGCGGACCTTCTGCTTCTACGGGCATTGAACCGCCATATTCGCTCATAGTATCTAACCGTTGTGAAGTTTATTTTTTGGATTTAGGACTTAATATACATATGTAGACTAAATCATAGCAAGAAGTAATTCTCCGCCGTCGGTTCTTAACTATGTAGACTCGCTAATGTTATCCAATCTTAGATACATCGTATTTAAAATCCACAGCAAAAACACGACATTTCATCAGAATCCCCTGCTGAATAAAACTTATATAGAATAATATGCAAAATAAAGCCTATCTAGTGGATAAAAATAGAGGAAAAAAGCCGTTCGTGGTGGTAGAAAATCTTAAAAGTATTTCGCTCAGAAATCTCCGAAATATTGTCACTAATTTTACGTATCCTGTTTTATAGCCAAATAGATTTATATTCTATAATCAATAAGAAAAACCTACTAACAAAAGTCCGTCACGCAGGAGCTGCATAACTAAGCACTTTCCTCAGAATTTGGGTAGTGTAGACTGCTTTCCAGAACAATTTCCTTAAAATATCCTACATAAATAAAATAAAAACGTGAATAGTTCTCATTTTGTAATGAGTAACTAATCAATTATTAATTTGCATCCAGAGTTATGTTTACACATGGTACCTATTACACTACGTAATAAATACAAAAAACCCCATATTATCGTATTTTGATCTAACGCAGGAACAGGATACAGTCACTCTAGTGGTAGAAAGCGCTCCTTGCGGCGGCTTTGTGAACCTACGTCTGCCGGCTTTTCTATTCAAATATATTACAAATTAAACCCCCGCTTTCCGATTGACCGATTCAGCTCATTTTTACAACACTTCTTTCTCATGAGTTACCCACGACGTATACCGCGTTTCGTTACAATACAGCAGAAATTACGACCGGTATGAGTATATTAGGAATTTGGGTCCGGAGTAAACCCCCCCTTCTAATGAACCGATTTAGTTTATTTTTACAACACATATTTACCTGTAGATTACCACTACGAATACCGAGTTTCGTCGAAATATACCAAAAATCACGGCTGGTAGTGGCGAATTGGTATTGTGGGTCTGGAGTAAACCCCCCCCCCCCTCCTAATGAACCGATTTCGTTTATTTTTACAACACATATTTACCTGTGGATTAGCACTACGAATACCGAGTTTCGTCGAAATATACAAAAAATCACGGCTGGTAGTGGCGAATTGGTATTGTGGGACCGGAGTAAACCCCCCCCCTTCTAATGAACCGATTTAGTTCATTTTTATATCTCACTTTTCTGTCTATATTACCACTGCGAATACCAAGTTTCGTTGAAATATAACAAATATTACGGCTGACATAGTCAAATAAGTGCTTTGGGTTCGGGGTAAACCCCCCCTTCCGGTGGACCGACTTTGGTGGTTAACGAACTCGTTCAATCGTTTGCTAATTGAATGCTATATACCAAGTTTCGTGACGAAAAAACAAAAACTCTGGCCGCTATCGTGTTAACAGACACATATATATATATATATGCATATATATATATATATATATATATATATATATATAAATTTTAACGGGGGTCATTTTCGGTGTCTACTAGGTAGGATCGGTAAAGATTTGAAGAAATTTTTCAAAAATTCCGTCATGAGTCCAACCTCAATAGCTACTTTCCTTCGGGGGAAAGTGCTAATAAAAAACTATGGGTAACAGATGAAAATAGGGAATACCAAGAATAATTCTAAAGAACGAAATCAACACCAGTACTGTAATCTAGATATTCATACGGCATCTTCGAATTCTAACAAACAAAATATTGATTCTAATTATACGTATCCTGTTTTATTGACAAATACATTTGACTACTATAAGCAATTAAAAACACTAGGGAATATGCCAAAGAACTCGGAATAGTAGCCTCGACAGTTTCAAGACATTTGAAGGAAATCGACAAATCCAAAACTGACATTTCATACGGTACAGCCTGATATATTTTTAACAATGAATTGCTTTTCTTATTTTAATTAATCTGTTTTATTGTCAAATACATTATCCTACTATAACCAATGAAAAAACAACAAGGAATAAAAACAAACAAGAAGGACCGTTCGAATAAACGAAATCAATTACTTCAAAGTTTAAGCACTTATTTCTCCGATTGACATAGCCTAATCAAAAATTGTTTCAGAATCTTTTTTGTAGAACATTTAGTAAGCTTTCGCATGGTAAACCTCCGTTTACCAATACTCCTAACCGTCTTCGAGATATCAGGGAATGTATACGAAGTTCCCAAAACATTTCATGTCTGTTAATAAAATATTTTATTCTAATCCTTCCTTAGCTCCAAACGTAACCGAAATTTGAACATATTAGTGTTGATGAAATTCAAACATGCAGAAAATGTTTCAACTGAATCCCATAATTTTAAGTATCAAAATCAAAGACAAAAGTCCGACTCGCAGGATCTGCATCATCTTAGCGCGGTTTCTGTTCATATCCCTATAGTAATTTGAAAAGCTTAGAATAGAAACAGATAATATTTTCCTCGGCCTTTGTTCAAAGGGTTTTATGACTGGTCGGGTCCGCCAGACCCTAGAATCCTTTTCTACCGATACTTTATTTCATACGTTTCAATGAATTGGAAAATATCAAAATTATTCACATATTCCTGTGTTCTTTTACTATAGTAATAATTCTACAAATAAAATTAATAAAAAAATAAAATAAAAAACCAACAGAATAAAGTCAATTGAAAATATTCAAAAGACGTCATCGAATCTCTTTCTCTTGGCAAGCTATATTTCTAACAATGAATTGTTTTTCTTATTTTACTTAATCTTTTTTATTGTCAAATACATTATCCAACTTTAAGCAATTAAAAAATAAAAAGGAATAAAAACACAAAAAGAACTGTTCGAATAAACGAAATCAATTACTTCAAAGCTTCGGCACTTATTTCTCCGATTGACATCGCTTATTCAAAACTTTATTAGGATTTTTTTTTTTGTAGACCATTTAGTAAGCTTTCGAATGGTAACCTTTCGCTTCCCTAATTTTCAACCGTTTTCGAGATATTATTGAAAGTATACGAAGTGCCCAAAACTTTTCATAATTTTTAGCAACAGAAAATGGGTCTCATTTTACCTATCCTGTTTTACACACAAATACATTTTCGTAACATAAAAAAATACAAAAATAAATAGCAATAAAAAACTAAGGGAAAGAGACAATAATTACAAAAAGAACGACAAAAAACCGTTCATAAGAGCTAAACAGACGTATTTGAAGTTTTAAGCACTTATTTCTTCGATCGAGATCACCTAATCTAAAATTGTTCCTAATCTTTTTTGTAGAGAATTTAGAAAGCTTTCAAATAGTTTCTATCCACTGATCATAATTTCCCAACCGCGTTCGAGATATTGACGAAAGTAAACGAAGTTCCCAAAACTTTTCATGTCTGTTCATAAAATATTTTATTCTAACCCTTCCTCAACTCCAAACGTTACCAAAAGTTTAACATGTTAGTTTTGATGAAATTCAAACATGGAAAAAAATGTTTTAACTGAATCCCATGATTGTAAGTACCAAAACCAAGCTAGGCTTTGTATTTGTGTCGGCAGATACCTGGGGTATATTTACAACTCTTGAGGATTAACTCCTAGCAGGTACATTTTTTGTGGACCCACAGGCAGAGAACGGACTCTCTATTCCCTCATAGTATCTAACCTGTGTGAAGTTGAATATTGTTTCTAATTATACGTATCCTGTTTTATTGACAAATACATTTGACTACTATAAGCAATTACAAACACTAGGGAACATGCCAAAGAACTCGGAGTAGGAGCCTTGACAGTTTCAAGTCATTTGAAGGAAATCGGCAAATCCAAAACTGACATTTCATACGGTACAGCCTGATATATTTCTAGCAATGAATTGTTTTTCTTATTATTATTAATCTGTTTTATTGTCAAATACATTATCCTACTAAAAGAAATGACAAAATAACAAGGAATAAAAACAAAAAAGAAGAACCGTTCAAATAAACGAAATCAATCACTTCAAAGTTTAAGCACGTATTTCTCCGAATGACATCGCCTAATCAAAAATTGTTTCAGAATCTTTTTTGTAGAACAGGTAGTAAGCTTTCGCATGGTAACCCTCCGTTTACCAATATTTCAAACAGTTTTCGAGATATTAGGGAAGGTATACGAAGTTCCCAAAACTTTTCATGTCTGTTAATAAAATATTTTATTTTAATCCTTCCTTAACTCCAAACGTAACCAAAATTTCAGCATATTAGTTTTAATGAAAGTAGAACATGTAGAAAATGTTTCAACTGAATCCCATGATTCTAAGTACCCAAACCAAAAACGGTATTCGAAAACTATTTTTCTAATTTTCTCGAAAACGGTTAAAGCTATTGCCTTGGAAATGGTTTCATTTGTTTTTCTAGCCCAAGAAGCCTATAAAACGAGTACTTACAAGCTTATGAAGTCAAAAACGTAAGCGTTACGATTTTTTTTGCGCGAATTTCGCCCCAAACGCCATCTTCCAGTGGGCGGATTCTGCTGGTTAACGAACTTGACCTTTCAAATTGGACGACGGATTTTTGTACCAAATTTCATCACAATCGGACCATTAGGGAAGCCAGAAATGAGCGAACAGACAAATATATATATATATATATATACATATATATATACATATATATATATATATATATATATATATATATATACATATAAATATATACATATATATATATATATATATATATATACAAATTTGAACCACCGTTATTTTCGGTTTCTAGGTGTTCTGAAACGCGAAATTTTCTAGTCGGCACTTTCGGATTGTTTCATTGTATCAACCTTATAAGCGGGGTTCCTCCCTATGGGGGAGGGAGGAACCGCGCTAAAAGAACAGTTCGAATAAGCGAAATCAATTACTTTAAAGTTTTAAGCACTTATTTCTCCGATTGACTTCGCCTAATCAAAACTTTCATTAGAACCTTTTTTGTAGAGCATTTAGTAAGCTTTCCAATGGTATTCTTCCGTTTCCCAAGATTCTTAACCTTTTTCGAGATATTAGGGAAAGTATACAAAGTTACCAAAACTTTTTTATGTCTGTTAATAAAATATTTTATTCTAACCCTTCCTTAACTCCAAACGTAACATAACTTTCAACATATTAGTGTTGATGAAATTCAAACATGCAGAAAATGTTTCAACTGAATCCCATAATTCTAAGTACCAAAATCAAAGACAAAAAGAACAGTTCGAATAAGCGAAACCAATTACTTTAAAGTTTTAAGCACTTATTTCTCCGATTGACATCGCCTAACTTGACCTTTCAAATTAGACGAAAGATTTTTGTACCAAATTTCATCAAAATCAGGCCATTCGTCTGGGAGCTACAGAGCGAACAGACAAATATATATATATATATATATAAATATATATATATATATATATATATATATATATATATATATATATACAAATACGAACAGACAAGCATATATATAAATTTATATATATATATATATATATATATATGTATATATACAAATTTTAGCCACCTATATTTTCGTGATCTATAGGGTCTGAAACGTGAATGACGTTCTAGTCGGCACTTCCGGATTGAGTCAAGAGGTCAACCTCATAAGCGGGTTCTCCCTATGGAGATAGGGAGTAACCGCGCTAAAAGACTACAGATCTCTGAATGTGTACACATAAACCTAAACAAAAACAATATAAACTACAAAACTGACAAACAAGGCATTTCTCCTATGTACGCTAATATTTTTCAAAAACTCTCGCGACCTCCCACCTAGTATTTTCCCATGCCTCTTGTGTATCCTTCCATTAACACCTTTCTCTCCCTTCCTGTCATAAAATGTCATAAACACGCCTTTGATCCTTACCGACCTTCTCCCACCACCTGGTTTGTTTTCAGTTTAATTTACCCTAGTAGATTCCTTTTCTCTTAGACACTTCCACAATGGTTACTTAACTGTCTACATTGGTCTTCCTCTGCCTCCAGGCATTTCCATAGGTATGTAGTATCTTATTTGTTTGTTATAATTAATTAATGTTACTATTAGCACATGCCTACTTATATAAACTTCAATATAATAGCCTTTTTTCTTCTTTTTTTGTGATGTTTTCTTTTGATTTTCATTCTACTCATGCTAAGAATTTAAGACCAAATTGTTTTTTTTATATAAGTTAAGTATATTTATAGTTCTGTTACTTTCTTGTCATTTTAGCTGACGAAGGCTACCAATGAGTAGCCAAAACGTCCAAAATTGAGATTTTTTAGCAAAAGTCTTATTGAGGTTTATTTAGCCGAATCCCAACCATTCCATCTTTACTTATCACCTCGACGGCTAACTATCTAATCATTATATATATATATATATACAGTAGAACCTCCATTATCCGGGGCAATGACGGGGAGGGTGGTCCACGGATAATCGAAAACCCCAGATAATTGAAACACAATATTCTATTGACTAAATGTGCTGGATTATAAGGTTATAAAGAAAAACTGCGTACAAGATGTCATGTTATCCTTCTTATTTGCATTGAGAAATTTGTATATAATTAATAATTTGTATAAGTGCAAAAATAAACTCAAGATCAAATTAAATTTTTTTGTCGTGATAGTCAGTAATATTTCGTCGTTTTTTGATACATAATTATTTTCTTATGTCTGTTCTTATCGCCTGTAACAATATTATTCTGCTGAAATCAGCATTCGTATGTACTCGTGTGAAGAGTTAAAGTCCAACAGAGGAAATATTTCCTTGGTAGGCTAACAGCCCAGTAAGGGATTCATAGAAAGAATTGAAAATGTTTCAGTTCCAAGAATATGAAATACATTTTTGTGAATTTAGCCACACGTTGGTTGCGTCAATTTGTTATGATATTTTTAGTTGATAAAAATAATGCAATAAATATATTCGTATGTAAATAATATTTAAAGAAGGAATAAAAATGAAAATTCCCCCATCGAGACCCCGGTTAATTGGAATCCCGGATAATAGAGGTCCTACGGTATATATTTATTGTTATCAAAATTAATTTTTGTGAATTTAGCCACACGTTGGTTGCGTCAATTTGTTATGATATTTTTTATTTTTAATTATTTTAAAAATGATAAAATGAAATGAAATTTTATTTGTTTATTTGAAATGGGTCGTATTGGGTTCTTTACATACAAATTAGAGTTATCTCCAAATATCAAACATGAGTAGCTATACAAACCTAACTACAAACGAAATAATATCAAATGTATACAATTTAACAAAAATTCACTTACATCCACTGGCACAGCCACAGCTCACGAAAATATCCCAATATTATTCTTCAAAAAACTTCTTAATGAAATTCCATAATCAAGTCCGAGATTCTTAGCCAACAACTTAATAAGCAAAACTCTTCTCACTCTGAAAAAACAACAGACGATCTCCCGGCATGCCTTCTTGATTTTAGGAGGAAGGACAGTTTTGTTAGGTCAGCATTTCATAAGTAAGATATTTCTTAATGATAGTTGGGATATCACTACGATATATATATATGTGTTGTTCATTCGACATCTGTCTCCAGCGGTCTTGCTCCTCCTGTCATCTCAATATTTCGCCCGATTCCTCTCCAACTTCTTCAGGCAATCATTCATCCTTGCTGGTTGGTAAGGGAATCCCTTACCAATATGTATATATATATATATATATATATATATATATATATATATATATATATATATGTATGTGTTTAAATTTCAACTGCACATAATGTACACTAATGAACGAAAATCGACGTACGCGGCCAGTGTCGATGGGTATTGATGTTAGATATTACATTAGTGTTGATGTTAGGTATCAGGTAGATGTTGGTGTTAGGAAGATGTTGAGGTCAGGTGTTGATGTTAGGTGTAGAGAGACAATAATATAAGAGAGTAACAATAATATAAGAAAGTATTTTATTTAGCTCAGATTAAGCTTGAAAATTAAGTCAAAATGTTGGCAATCAAAACTCATTTGTATATCAAAATGAAGTGATATGATCATGGCCGACTATTTCCACCCTAAATAATAAAACAGGATATGTAAAATTAGAAACAATATTTCGTTATTTGAAATAGAGTTTCCCCAGCAGAATGCCGTATGAATATTTTTGTCTCTATTTACCTCAATTTTTAATTAGTTGTTTTTTTTTCTCTGTTTGCCTTAGTTTTTAATTAGTTGATGTTTTTAATTGCATTTTTCCCCTTAAACCATGAGAAGAATGTTAGTATTCTGAATTGACTTATAGAGCCTTGCTTCAGGATAAAGGGAGTGCCAGATCTTCACCTGTAGGACAATAGTAGGGTTCATTGCACTTTCTAAATCAAGAAGCATTCTTGGAGAGCTGACAGCTATTTTACAGAGATCCAATGTGTTTACGATTTTGGTTACATTTAGTTAAGGAAATATTCGAGAAAAAATATTTTATTAAGACATGAAAAGTTTTGGATTCTTCGTATTTTAAATTGCATTCAACAGTAATATGAGTATGTAGGTATTTTTAATTGCATTTAACACTAAAATGAACATTTTAGTAAAGAATGTTAAGTAAATGAGTAATATATTTGTAATAGGGTCTTCCAAGGGAGTACGTTGTTGGGACGGCGGAAGGAGCAATTTCCGCTTAGGATACTGTTTCCTGTGTTTCACGATTGACCTAAACAAAGTAATAACTGTTTCAATTCTATGTCTCTGTAATTACACTAGGCATATAAACGGAACCGCGATAAGATAACTTACATTGGATGATTTAGTATTTTACTAAAACACGGGAAGAAGAGGAGAAACTTACTTAATAGAGCGAATTTTAGAGCGAAATTTGAGAAGGTCATCATCATCTTCCTTCTCTTTGTGTTGTCATTTTAATTTTTTTTTTTTTTTTTTTTTTTATCCAAAGATCAAAACCAACCGATAACTGCTCCTATTCCTTTACTAATGGCACTGGGCATATGAATGGAACCGCACTAAGATGACACAGTTCCTGCAACTCGAACATTTTTTGGAGCACTGCTTATAAGGTTATAGTTTTTTTTATAATGCACCTAGTGCGCTATTTTGGGGATTGATTTTTGTACATTTTGGGGAGTGAACGCACATTGATTTTTGATTATATTGTTTGAGTAAAAGAAATTACTCAACCTTTCATGTATAATTTTTCTAGTATTTTCCTCCAACTGGGATAATACTTATTGGTATAATAGATGAAATAGTGTTACTCACATTGCCACTTTTTTTAATTAATATTAGTTTAGATGTTTTCCATGCTGAAGGAAATAAGCCCTTATCAGAACAATAGCTACATAATTTCAATAAGAAACTTGGAAAGCAGTTGTAAGAAATTTTAAAACTTACTCCTTACATTCCAGCTATACCTGATGATTTTATAGGTTTAAAGTTACATATAATAGATGATAATTTGTTTTTTTGTTGTTGCAAGTTTGTCTCAGTATTTATTAAATGGTAAAAGGTTAAGTCATAATTTTTTATAAGATTGTCAAGTAAGTAGTCCTAAGTGGAAGTTATGTCAGTCATTTTGGTCCCATCATATTTTTCTATAGTTTTTAAGCTGATGGTTAGTTTAAGCTGTTTTTAAGATTTCTGATTTCACAGTGAGAATAATAAGAAAAATTTCTGGAGACAATAATTCTATACGAAATGAGCAGAACTTACTTGTATTATAAATTTGAAAACACCATTTCACATGACGTTTAAGGGCCTTGAAGGACTTAAAGCTCGCCTGGCAGTGGTGGCATGTATAGCTGTCAGCATCATCTAAAAGAAAGATGTATCATTTTAACATGTTTAAATTTTTTAAAAATACTAATAAAAAAATCTAGTATCTTATAAATTCTCCAAATCTATAAGTTATATTCTTATATTAAAGCAGCCCTACAAACAGATATATCTGTAATGAGTTTACCTTTGAGATCCGCTGGTATGTCCAGCTCGCCTTCCATTTTGATATACGAGAAACTCCATGCAATGTCTTCCCTTCCTGTGGATCCAGAATATCTAATTATAATTCACAATACAACGTGGTAAAAGTATGCGTGGGATGAAGAATTACAGTATATTGAAAATGCAAATATGGATTCACGAGCATCCTTGTAGGATGCATACTCGAGTTACATCAGTGCCAGTTCTACATGGTGCTTCTGTTACTGCAGCTCACAAAAATTAAATAAGTAACTAACTATTTAACAATTTTCGTGACATGTATTTACTATTTTACAAAGCATTTTGTGAAACAGAATTGAGCTGTGAAAAACAATTAGTGTGATTTAAAAAAAATAAATTTATATCTAGCATCTTCAACTCAATTCCCAATTCAACAGAAAATTTAATTAGTTCACAATTCCCCTGCTGAAAATTAATTAAGAGGGAATTATTTCCCAATCAAAACGAAGGTTTCGTCTACTCCAACAAGGGTTTTCTTTTCTAAGGGCATTTAATTGTGCCGTGAGAGCTGTCTTCAGCATTCTAAGGCACCTTTTGACACAACTATTATCTTGAGGATGTTATGCTGTGTTTCGAGAACACTGGAATCCGAGGGGCTTGGACAGTGAAATCCAGACGTGACAGAGAGCTTCTGTGCAAGGTGCCGCTGATATGTCTTGCAGTGATTCAGCATCAGGCCACCTGGTACATCTGTCTATAACTGTCAAACAGTATCGCATACCATTTGAAGGTGGCAGAGGTCCAATGATGTCCAAATGATCATGCTCAAGTCAGGCTGCTGGCGAGAACGTACCGGGAGGTGCCACTGTGTCGATTAACCTTTGACTTCCTCCCAATGTCCTTGTTCTGGTTCGGGCAAAAAAATCTTTTCGAGATTAGCGACACGAACTGCGAATACCTGGGTGGCAGAGGTTGTGTAGGTGCTCGAAGATAGCGAGCACCACACTGCGTGCCCTCAGGCAAGTAAGGACATGCGGAGGCTGAGGAGATTTCACATAACAGCGGTTGAGATATGTGTGGGAACTCTATCCACTAAAGTTTTAATAAAATGAAACATCAGTACTTATTAATATACAAAGAAGGGAATATGGAGGAATTGTGGAATACTGGAACAGGAAAAGAAAAACAAAATGAAGATAAAGTAAATAAAATAATAAATAACATCTTTATTATCTTTATCAACATGAAAATATCTTTATAGCTAGAATTAGAAAAATAGATAACCTGAATTGGGAGGTAGATTTTCTTCCGACCAATCCTTTTCCTGTTTGATTTGGATTCCCTCGACACTTTCCCTGGCTCCTTGATCTGTTTCATAAGACACAGGTAATTATTGTACAGTAGCAATTATATCATAGACTTCATAAGATTGTGTATAAATCTTCTCAGATAAGCAGTTCACTTTCAACAATTCTTGCAAATTTATAAAAGAAAAGAATGAAAATATCTTTATAGCTAGAATTAGAAAAATAGATAATCTGAATTGGGAGGTAGATTTTCTTTAATCCAATCCTTTTCCTGTTTGATTTGGATTCCCTCGACACTTTCCCTGGCTCCTTGATCTGTTTCATAAGACACAGGAAATTATTGTACAGTAGCAATTATACCATAGACTTCTGTTCACTTTCACCAATTCTCGTAAAGAAAGCTCAGTGGCAATAATATAAGACAATATTTTATTTCGCTCTGATGATCCTTGAAATTTGAGTCGCAATGTTGGCAACCAATAATAATTTTTATATTAAAATGTGGTTAATATTCAAAGTCGACTATTTCCACACTGGGAAAGTATAGTCAATTTGTTATTGTGCTATAAATTTGAAACATTATTAAGGCTATATGAAAGTTTTTAGAGGATTTAACGATTTCCAGACTTCCTGAAATTTGGCTGTCATTCATAAACTCTTTAATAATTTTCATTTTCCCCTTTTCTTTCATGTTCAAAGCATTTGAATGAACTTTTCTAGTGATTGTTTAACACGTAAGTATGGCCTTCTTGCAGGTAATTTTAAATGCGTAACAAAGGTACATTGACAATTTATTTAACAGTCTTCCAAGTTAAATTTCCTAAAAAAAAAAAGTCCGACTCGCAGGAACTGCAGCATCTTAGCACGGTTCCAATTTTATCCCTAGACTCATTTAGAATGATTAAAATAGAAGCTGTTACTATTTTGGTTCCACCTTTCTAGAAAGGTTTTATTTACGATCTTACCTGGATGGGTCGGCCAACTCTCCCTAGGAAGGACCCCGCTAGGCAGTTGAAAAGCTATATCTTGGAAATCCATCTCTAACATTAAATTGTTTTTTGTATTTTTCTTAACCTGATATATAATCAAATACATTATCCAACTATAAGCAATTAAAAAATACAAGGTATAAAAACAGACAAAAAGATCAGTTCGAATAAGCGAAATAGATTACTTTAAAGTTTTAAGCGCTTATTTCTCCGATTTACATCGCCTAATCAAAACTTTCATCAGAATCTTTTTTGTAGAGCATTTAGTAAGCTTTCGAATGGTAATCTTCCGCATCCCAAGATTGTCAATGGTTTTCGAGATACTAACGAAAGTATACAAAGTTACAAAAACTTTTTTTGTCTGTTAATAAAATATTTTATTCTAACCCTTCCTTTACTCTAAACGTAACAAAAATTTCAACATATTAGTGTTGATGAAATTCGAACATGCAGAAAATGTTTCAACTGTATCCCATAATTCTAAGTACCAAAATCAAAGACAAACAACCCTCCCTAGGAAGGACGCTAGGCAGTTGAATAGCTATATCTTGGAAATCCATATCTCTAACATTAAATTGTTTTTCTTAACCTGTTTTATTTTCAAATACATTATCCAACTATAAGCAATTAAAAAATAACAAGGAATAAAAAACAGACAAAAAGAACAGTTCGAATAAGCGAAATCAATTACAGTAAAGTTTTAAGCTCTTATTTCTCCGATTGACATCGCCTAATCAAAACTTTCATTCGAACCTTTTTTTTAGAGCACTTAATAAGCTTTCTATTGGTATTCTTCCGTTTACCAAGATTCTCAACCTTTTTCGAGATATTAAGGACAGGAAACAACGTTACTAAAACTTTTTATGTCTGTTAATAAAATAATTTATGCTAACCCTTCCTTAACTCCAAACGTAACCAAAATTACAACATATTAGTTTTGATGAAAGTAGAACATGCAGAAAATGTTTCAACTGAATCCCATGATTCTAAGTACCCAAACCAAAAACGGTATTCAAAAACTATTTTTCCCATTTTCCCGAAAACGGTTAAAGTTATCGCCTTGAAAATGGTTTCATTCGTTTTCCTTGGCCAAGAAGCCTATAAAACGAGTACTTACAAGCTTATAAACTCAAAAACGTAAGCGTTACAATTTTTTTGCGCGAATTTCGCCCCAAACGCCATCTTCCAGTAGGCGGATTTTGCTGGTTAACGAACTTGACCTTTCAAATTAGACGAAAGATTTTTGTACTAAATTTCATCAAAATCAGACCATTCGTCTGGGAGCTACAGAGCGAACAGACAAATATATATATATATATATATATATATATATATATATATATATATATAAATAAATAAATAAATAAATATATATATATATATATATATATATATATATACAAATTTGAACCACCGTTCTTTCGGTCTCTAGGGGTTCTGAAACGCGAAATTTTCTAGTCGGCACTTCCGGATTGTTACATTGTATCAACCTTATAAGCGGGGTTCCTGCTTATGGGGGAGGGAGGAACCGCGCTAAAACGTAAGCGTTACGATTTTTTTGCGCGAAATTCGCCCCAATCACTATCTTCTAGTGGGCGGATTCTGCTGGTTAACGAACTTGACCTTTCAAATAAGAAGGCAGATTTTTTTGCCAAATTTCATCAAAATCGGACCATTCGTCTGGGAGCTACAGAGCGAACAGACAAATATATACATATAAATAAATATATACATATATATATATATATATATATATATATACAAATTTGAACCACCGTTCTTTCGGTCTCTAGGGGTTCTGAAACGCGAAATTTTCTAGTCGGCACTTCCGGATTGTTTCATTGTATCAACCTTATAAGCGGGGTTCCTGCTTATGGGGGAGGGAGGAACCGCGCTAAAAAGTAAGCGTTACGATTTTTTTGCGCGAAATTCGCCCCAATCACTATCTTCTAGTGGGCGGATTCTGCTGGTTAACGAACTTGACCTTTCAAATAAGAAGACAGATTTTTTTGCCAAATTACATCAAAATCGGACCATTTTTGAGCCGTCAGGAGCGCGAACAGACAAGCATATATATAAATTTATATATATATATATATATATATATATATATATATATATATATATATATATATATATGTATATATACAAATTTTAGCCACCTATATTTTCGTGATCTATAGGGTCTGAAACGTGAATGACGTTCTAGTCGGCACTTCCGGATTGAGTCAAGAGGTCAACCTCATAAGCGGGTTCTCCCTATGGAGATAGGGAGTAACCGCGCTAAAAGACTACAGATCTCTGAATGTGTACACATAAACCTAAACAAAAACAATATAAACTACAAAACTGACAAACAAGGCATTTCTCCTATGTACGCTAATATTTTTAAAAAACTCTCCCGACCTCCCACCTAGTATTTTCCCATGCCTCTTGTGTATCCTTCCATTAACACCTTTCTCTCCCTTCCTGTCATAAAATGTCATAAACATGCCTTTGATCCTTACCGACCTTCTCCCACCACCTGGTTTGTTTTCAGTTTAATTTACCCTAGTAGATTCCTTTTCTCTTAGACACTTCCACAATGGTTACTTAACTGTCTACATTGGTCTTCCTCTGCCTCCAGGCATTTCCATAGGTATGTAGTATCTTAATTGTTTTTTATAATTAATTAATGTTACTATTAGCACATGCCTACTTATATAAACTTCAATATAATAGCCTTTTTTCTTCTTTTTTTGTGATGTTTTCTTTTGATTTTCATTCTACTCATGCTAAGAATTTAAGACCAAATTGTTTTTTTTTTTATATAAGTTAAGTATATTTATAGTTCTGTTACTTTCTTGTCATTTTAGCTGACGAAGGCTACCAATGAGTAGCCGAAACGTCCAAAATAGAGATTTTTTAACAAAAGTCTTATTTAGGTTTATTTAGCCGAATCCCAACCATTCCATCTTTACTTATCACCTCGACGGCTAACTATCTAATCATTATATATATACAGTAGAACCTCCATTATCCGGGGCAATGACGGGGAGGGTGGTCCACGGATAATCGAAAACCCCAGATAATTGAAACACAATATTCTATTAACTAAATGTGCTGGATTATAAGGTTATAAAGAAAAACTGAGTACAAGATGTCATGTTATCCTTCTCATTTGCATTGAGAAATTTGTATATAATTAATAATTTGTATAAGTGCAAAAATAAACTCAAGATCAAATTAAATTTTTTTGTCGTGATAGTCAGTAATATTTCATCGTTTTTTGATACATAATTATTTTCTTATATCTGTTCTTATCGCCTGTAACAATATTATTCTGCTGAAATCCGCATTCGTATGTACTCGTGTGAAGAGTTAAAGTCCAACAGAGGACATATTTCCTTGGTAGGCTAACAGCCCAGTAAGGGATTCATAGAAAGAATTGAAAATGTTTCAGTTCCAAGAATATGAAATACCTTGAGATGCTTCCAGAAATATGGAATCATCACATTCTTCCGAAAACAGCACTGTGTTACCTTTTCTTAGTTTACAATGTATGTAAATAATTAAATTTCATATTTATGTACATAATCGACATTACATACATACAAATATTTAATACATAATTACGAAATCAAATGCTTTAGTTGATAAAAATAATGCAATAAATATATTCGTATGTAAATAATATTTAAAGAAGGAATAAAAATGAAAATTCCCCCATCGAGACCCCGGTTAATTGGAATCCCGGATAATAGAGGTCCTACGGTATATATTTACTGTTATCAAAATTAATTTTTGTGAATTTAGCCACACGTTGGTTGCGTCAATTTGTTATGATATTTTTTATTTTTAATTAATTTAAAAATGATAAAATGAAATGAAATTTTATTTGTTTATTTGAAATGGGTCGTGTTGGGTTCTTTACATACAAATTAGAATTATCTCCAAATATCAAACATGAGTAGCTATACAAACCTAACTACAAACGAAATAATATCAAATGTATACAATTTAACAAAAATTCACTTACATCCACTGGCACAGCCACAGCTCACGAAAATATCCCAATATTATTCTTCAAAAAACTTCTTAATGAAATTCCATAATCAAGTCCGAGACTCTTAGCCAACAACTTAATAAGCAAAACTCTTCTCACTCTGAAAAAACAACTGACGATCTCCCGGCATGCCTTCTTGATTTTAGGAGGAAGGACAGTTTTCTTAGGTCAGCATTTCATAAGTAAGATATTTCTTAATGATAGTTGGGATATCACTACGATATATATATATATATATATATATATATATATATATATATATATGTTGTTCATTCGACATCTGTCTCCAGCGGTCTTGCTCCTCCTGTCATCGCAATATTTCGCCGTATTCCTCTCCAACTTCTTCAGGCAATCATTCATCCTTGCTGGTTGGTAAGGGAATCCCTTACCAACCTGCAAGGATGAATGATTGCCTGAAGAAGTTGGAGAGGAATACGGCGAAATATTGCGATGACAGGAGGAGCAAGACCGCTGGAGACAGATGCTGAATGAACAACACATTTAATTCCCAGCGAAGTAGCTTGAAAAATAGCATATATATATATATATATATATATATATATATATGTATAAATTTCAACTGCACATAACGTACACTAATGAACGAAAATCGACGTACGCGGCCAGTGTCGATGGGTATTGATGTTAGATATAACATTAGTGTTGATGTTAGGTATCAGGTAGATGTTGGTGTTAGGAAGATGTTGAGGTCAGGTGTTGATGTTAGGTGTAGAGAGACAATAATATAAGAGAGTAACAATAATATAAGAAAGTATTTTATTTAGCTCAGATTAAGCTTGAAAATTAAGTCAAAATGTTGGCAATCAAAACTCATTTGTATATCAAAATGAAGTGATATGATCATGGCCGACTATTTCCACCCTAAATAATAAAACAGGATATGTAAAATTAGAAACAATATTTCGTTATTTGAAATAGAGTTTCCCCAGCAGAATGCCGTATGAATATTTTTGTCTCTATTTACCTCAATTTTTAATTAGTTGTTTTTTTTTTCTCTGTTTGCCTTAGATTTTAATTAGTTGATGTTTTAAATTGCATTTTTCCCCTTAAACCATGAGAAGAATGTTAGTATTCTGAATTGACTTATAGAGCCTTGCTTCAGGATAAAGGGAGTGCCAGATCTTTACCTGTAGGACAATAGTAGGGTTTATTGCACTTTCTAAATCAAGAAGCATTCTTGGAGAGCTGACAGCTACTTTACAGAGATCCAATGTGTTTACGATTTTGGTTACATTTAGTTAAGGAAATATTCGAGAAAAAATATTTTATCAAGACATGAAAAGTTTTGGAATCTTCGTATTTCAAATTGCATTCAACAGTAATGTGAGTATGTAGGTATTTTTAATTGCATTTAACACTAAAATGAACATTTTAGTAAAGAATGTTAAGTAAATGAGTATATATTTGTAATAGGGTCTTCCAAGGGAGTACGTTGTTGGGACGGCGGAAGGAGCTATTTCCGCTTAGGATACTGTTTCCTGTGTTTCACGATTGACCTAAACAAAGTAATAACTGTTTCAATTCTATGTCTCTGTAATTACACTAGGCATATAAACGGAACCGCGATAAGATAACTTACATTGGATGATTTAGTATTTTACTAAAACACGGGAAGAAGAGGAGAAACTTACTTAATAGAGCGAATTTTAGAGCGAAATTTGAGAAGGTCATCATCATCTTCCTTCTCTTTGTGTTGTCATTTTAATTTTTTTTTTTTTTTTTTTTTTATCCAAAGATCAAAACCAACCGATAACTGCTCCTATTCCTTTACTAATGGCACTGGGCATATGAACGGAACCGCACTAAGATGACACAGTTCCTGCAACTCGGACATTTTTTGGAACACTGCTTATAAGGTTATAGTTTTTTTTATAATGCACCTAGTGCGCTATTTTGGGGATTGATTTTTGTACATTTTGGGGAGTGAACGCACATTGATTTTTGATTATATTGTTTGAGTAAAAGAAATTACTCAACCTTTCATGTATAATTTTTCTAGTATTTTCCTCCAACTGGGATAATACTTATTGGTATAATAGATGAAATAGTGTTACTCACATTGCCACTTTTTTTAATTAATATTAGTTTAGATGTTTTCCATGCTGAAGAAAATAAGCCCTTATCAGAACAATAGCTACATAATTTCAATAAGAAACTTGGAAAGCAGTAGTAAGAAATTTTAAAATTTACTCCTTACATTCCAGCTATACCTGATGATTTTGTAGGTTTAAAGTTACATATAATAGTTGATAATTTGTTTTTTGTTGTTGCAAGTTTGTCTCAGTATTTATCAAATGGTAAGAGGTTAACTCATAATTTTTTATAAGATTGTCAAGTAAGTAGTCCTAAGTGGAAGTTATGTCAGTCATTTTGGTCCCATCATATTTTTCTATAGTTTTTAAGCTGATGGTTAGTTTAAGCTGTTTTTAAGATTTCTGATTTCACAGTGAGAATAATAAGAAAAATTTCTGGAGACAATAATTCTATACGAAATGAGCAGAACTTACTTGTATTATAAATTTGAAAACACCATTTCACATGAAGTTTAAGGGCCTTGAAGGACTTAAAGCTCGCCTGGCAGTGGTGGCATGTATAGCTGTCAGCATCATCTAAAAGAAAGATGTATCATTTTAACATGTTTAAATTTTTTAAAAATACTAATAAAAAAATCTAGTATCTTATAAATTCTCCAAATCTATAAGTTATATTCTTATATTAAAGCAGCCCTACAAACAGATATATCTGTAATGAGTTTACCTTTGAGATCCGCTGGTATGTCCAGCTCGCCTTCCATTTTGATATACGAGAAACTCCATGCAATGTCTTCCCTTCCTGTGGATCCAGAATATCTAATTATAATTCACAATACAACGTGGTAAAAGTATGCGTGGGATGAAGAATTACAGTATATTGAAAATGCAAATATGGATTCACGAGCATCCTTGTAGGATGCATACTCGAGTTACATCAGTGCCAGTTCTACATGGTGCTTCTGTTACTGCAGCTCACAAAAAATACATAAGTAACTAACTATTTAACAATTTTCGTGACATGTATTTACTATTTTACAAAGCATTTTGTGAAACAGAATTGAGCTGTGAAAAACAATTAGTGTGATTTAAAAAAAATAAATTTATATCTAGCATCTTCAACTCAATTCCCAATTCAACAGAAAATTTAATTAGTTCACAATTCCCCTGCTGAAAATTAATTAAGAGGGAATTATTTCCCAATCAAAACGAAGGTTTCGTCTACTCCAACAAGGGTTTTCTTTTCTAAGGGCATTTAATTGTGCCGTGAGAGCTGTCTTCAGCATTCTAAGGCACCTTTTGACACAACCATTATCTTGAGGATGTTATGCTGTGTTTCGAGAACACTGGAATCCGAGGGGCTTGGACAGTGAAATCCAGACGTGACAGAGAGCTTCTGTGCAAGGTGCCGCTGATATGTCTTGCAGTGATTCAGCTTCAGGCCACCTGGTACATCTGTCTATAACTGTCAAACAGTATCGCATACCATTTGAAGGTGGCAGAGGTCCAATGATGTCCAAATGAACATGCTCGAGTCAGGCTGCTGGCGAGAACGTACCGGGAGGTGCCACTGTGTCGATTAACCTTTGACTTCCTCCCAATGTCCTTGTTCTGGTTCGGGCAAAAAATTCTTTTCGAGATTAGCGACACGAACTGCGAATACCTGGGTGGCAGAGGTTGTGTAAGTGCTCGAAGATAGCGAGCACCACACTGCGTGCCCTGAGGCAAGTAAGGACATGCGGAGGCTGTGGAGATTTCACATAACAGCGGTTGAGATATGTGTGGGAACTCTATCCACTAAAGTTTTAATAAAATGAAACATCAGTACTTATTAATATACAAAGAAGGGAATATGGAGGAATTGTGGAATACTGGAACAGGAAAAGAAAAACAAAATGAAGATAAAGTAAATAAAATAATAAATAACATCTTTATTATCTTTATCAACATGAAAATATCTTTATAGCTAGAATTAGAAAAATAGATAACCTGAATTGGGAGGTAGATTTTCTTCCGACCAATCCTTTTCCTGTTTGATTTGGATTCCCTCGACACTTTCCCTGGCTCCTTGATCTGTTTCATAAGACACAGGTAATTATTGTACAGTTGCAATTATATCATAGACTTCATAAGATTGTGTATAAATCTTCTCAGATAAGCAGTTCACTTTCAACAATTCTTGCAAATTTATAAAAGAAAAGAATGAAAATATCTTTATAGCTAGAATTAGAAAAATAGATAATCTGAATTGGGAGGTAGATTTTCTTTAATCCAATCCTTTTCCTGTTTGATTTGGATTCCCTCGACACTTTCCCTGGCTCCTTGATCTGTTTCATAAGACACAGGAAATTATTGTACAGTAGCAATTATACCATTGACTTCTGTTCACTTTCAACAATTCTTGTAAAGAAAGCTCAGTGGCAATAATGTAAGACAATATTTTATTTCGCTCTGATGATCCTTGAAATTTGAGTCGCAATGTTGGCAACCAATAGTAATTTTTATATTAAAATGTGGTTAATATTCAAAGTCGACTATTTCCACACTGGGAAAGTATGGTCAATTTGTTATTGTGCTATAAATTTGAAACATTATTAAGGCTATATGAAAGTTTTTAGAGGATTTAACCATTTCCAGACTTCCTGAAATTTGGCTGTCATTCATAAACTCTTAAATAATTTTCACTTTCACCTTTTCTTTCATGTTCAAAGCATTTGAATGAACTTTTCTAGTAATTGTTTAACACGTAAGTATGGCCTTCTTGCAGGTAATTTTAAATGTGTAACAAAGGTACATTGCAAATTTATTTAACAGTCTTCCAAGTTAAATTTCCTAAAAAAAAAAACTTACAGTATTATTTTTCGTAAATAGCCACCATGTATGCGCGAACGCCAGTGGACAATTTTTCGTAACTTTTTTTTTTTTTAATGATAAATAAATTTAAAATAAAGGTACTTACAGCGGATATATACCCTCTCCCCGTGCCCCTGAGTATCATTCAATTTTTTTGAAAGATTTTAGTTTCTTGACTGTTATATTTACCTATTTGTAATAATGAATGACAAGCAAAATTGTGATATTTTTGTGATATTTCTTTAAAGCTGTGATATTAAGTAAGTAGGATACAGTGGGTTATATGTTTGTTTAAAAAATTGTTATTGATGTTCAAAGCATTTGAATGAACTTTTCTAGTGATTGTTTAACACGTAAGTATGGCCTTCTTGCAGGTAATTTTAAATGTGTAACAAAGGTACATTGCAAATTTATTTAACAGTCTTCCAAGTTAAATTTCCTAAAAAAAAAAAAAAGTCCGACTCGCAGGAACTGCAGCATCTTAGCACGGTTCCGTTCTTATCCCTAGACTCATTTAGAATGATTAAAATAGAAGCTGTTATTATTTTGGGTCCACCTTTCTAGAAAGGTCTTATTTTCGATCTTACCTGGATGGGTCGGCCAACTCTCCCTAGGAAGGACCCGCTAGGCAGTTGAAAAGCTATATCTTGGAAATCCATCTCTAACATTAAATTCTTTTTCTTATTTTTCTTAACCTGATTTATAATCAAATACATTATCCAACTATAAGCAGTTAAAAAATAACAAGGTATAAAAACAGACAAAAAGATCAGTTCGAATAAGCGAAATAGATTACTTTAAAGTTTTAAGCGCTTATTTCTCCGATTTACATCGCCTAATCAAAACTTTCATCAGAATCTTTTTTGTAGAGCATTTAGTAAGCTTTCTAATGGTATTCATCCGTTTACCAAGATTTTCAACATTTTTCAAGATATTAAGGAAAGTAAACAATGTTACCAAAACTTTTTATGTCTGTTAATAAAATATTTTGTTCTAACCCTTCCTTAACTCCAAACGTAACCAAAATTTCAACATATTAGTTCTAATGAAAGTAAAACATGCAGAAAATGTTTCAACTGAATCCCATGATTCTAAGTATCCAAACCAAAAACATTATTCATTATTATAGATTACGAATTTAATTACAACTATTTTTTTTTTATACACCTCTAAACAATTTTTTTTTCAGTGCTTACAACTGTAATCATAATCATTCATTGAATACGAAAGTAATAATAACCATTCTGTGATTACCTACGAAATCATAACCATTCTATGACTACAAAAGTAATAAGAACTTTTTCTGTAACGCCAAATTTTATTTTAAGAAATTGTAAAACTACTACCGGGTTCCTACAGGTAATTACGGTAATTTCAAAAGATGACAAAGTCTACACTTTTCACATCTATCTTTTTCATTATGTTGCGAATAGGTTTCAATTTTTCTGCTCAAATGTAAGTTGAGTTTAAAACTTTTCAGTTCTAATAACAGAAAAAAATGTGATTACAGTCGTAATAACAGAAAGGCTATGGTCAATGAAGTATCTGTGATTACCATGGGCAAATATAAAAAATAATTTTGGGGGGCTGGGAAAATTTCGAGGCAGGGGGGCTAAGACCATTTCCGGTGTTTGTAACACTAACAATTTAGATCTTGGAAGAGTTTTAGACAACTAAAACGCTATTACATCCAAATAATATTTTTTATGAACTAAATGATCTTATTGACATGTTAGGGATTACCCACAAGGATTTTCCGAGGTATAAATTATTTCCACTATACTTTATTTTTGATCTTCACCTCAGCCAATTTTATTAATGAGCTAATTACATTTCCTCATTTGACGTTTCGGCCTCAGGGCCATCCTCATTAAACTAGAAGAAAAACACATTACATGTATTGAATTACATTAAAATTGCCCCCTTTATCCATACAATGTAAATTTCTTAAAAATATCCTTAACTTATATTGCCTTCTTTCATATGTCCACATATATTCACCCTGTTTCCACAAGGGCTTGTCATCACTTTAAATCATGGCACTGCTAATCTTATATTTAAGTTACATTTAACTAGAATCCTCGACTTCGTATGTTCCATCTTCTATAACTAAAACGTTTATACATTTTTAAACACTTGAGTTACCCCAGACCATGTGGCCACAACTTTCCACCATTTTCTATATAAAATTCTATCTCTAATCCCTTATATTAAAAATTGTTCATGTCCATTCTACTTATCTTATTATATTTCCATAATAAATTGAAATTTACCAGGGAAGTGGAATCTAACAGTAAAATAAAGTTTTTAGACATGAATATTATCTAAAAGTTATGTGATAAAAGTAATAAGGAATCGGAAACAATAGTTAATAATGTTAAGGAAAACAAATACATTAAATGCACTTATGTAAAAGGGCTGAGTGAGCATATGGGAAGGGCGTTAAGGGAGTTCGATGTGGATGAATTCAGAATTGCTCATAAAACAGTAAACAAAATAAAAAAAGGTATATGGTGACCTTAAGGATAAAGTAAATATGGTAAAGAAAGCAGATTTGGTGTACCAATCGGATTGCCTAAATTGCCCAGCGGTATACATAGGGAGACGGGGCAGTACATAGGGGAAAGAATAAAACATCAGTATGATGTAAAAAATAAGGTTAAAGATCCTAATAAAACTGCCTTAGTTGAACATGTAATGGCGGCAGAGAATAAATTTGACTTGGAGGCACCTAGGATTCTGCACAGGTAAGGGAATATGAGAAGGAGAAGGATCCTGGAATCCTTGTACATTACAATTGAAGAGTGTGCAATCAATTTCAAAACATAAATAAACATTATGCGGAGATTTTAAACAAAATAAAAAAATAAACTTCTGTAACAACCTGTAATATGCAATAAGGAAATGTTTTTATACTGTGTTGTTAAAGTATATATAAATTTAGTATATCTTACTTAAATAATTATTTTTTTAATGTATGTTAAAGAGAGGGATTGGATATGTACTATATATGGGAAAGTTTGTATGCATGAATTTGTGTGGAGGGTGTGTTTATATGGGTGTATGTATTTATACGGATGTATGCGTGTATGTATGTAGGTATAAATGGGCTTGTATGTAGGTGTATATGTGTGTATATATATACATATATATATATATATATATATATATATATATATATATATATATATATATATATATATTATATATATATATATTATATATATATATAAAAATATAAAGGTGTATGTATGTGTTTATATATGTAGGTCTGAAAGTGTATATGTGGGTATATGTATGTAGATAGGTATGTAATATGGGTATATAATAATGTAAATTATATAGAGATATTGGATATGTATAATAAGATAAGTAGAATGGACATGAACAATTTTTAATATATGGGATTAGAGATAGAATTTTATGATAGTGTAAATAGAAAATGGTGGAAAGTTGTGGCCACATGGTCTGGGGTAACTCAAGTGTTTAAAAATGTATAAAAGTTTTAGTTATAGAAGATGGAACAAACAAAGTCAAGGGTTCTAGTTAAATGTAACTTAAATATAAGATTACCAGTGCCATGATTTAAAGTGATGAGAAGCCCTTGTGGAAATAGGGTGAATATATGTGGACATATGAAAGAAGGTAATATAAGTTGAGGATATTTTTAAGAAATTTACATTGTATGGATAAAGGGGGTAATTTTAATGTAATTCAATACATGTAATGTGTTTTTCTTCTAGTTTAATGAGGATGGCCCTGAGGCCAAAACGTCAAATGAGGAAATGTAATTAGCTCATTAATAAAATTGGCTGAGGTGAAGAACAAAAATAAAGTATAGTGGAAATGATGTTATTTAATTTATTTCTAAGGGTTTTATGAAGTTTAGTCCAATTAAATCAAAATTGTGGTGGGGGCTGCAGCCCCCCTCCTCTTATTTTTGTCCATAGTAATAACAGGAGTAATTACTGACAAATGTTGTGATTACTGGAGTAATTACATAAAAATATTGAGTTGATGTGTGTAATTTC